>JABLTG010000076.1:0-72986 GCA_016618085.1 Neovahlkampfia damariscottae
CCTGAATAACTTTTTCTCCATCTTTCATTAAATCTAATAAATAATAATTTTCTGGATCATAAAGTGCTTGGCAACCTGGTGGATCAAATTTATTAAGTGAACATTCCCAAAGTTGATATTTATAATCTTCTTCAGATGATAGAATAAATGCAAAAACATTGCCATCTTTTCTTGCTTCAAAAATAATTGTTTTTTTTTTTCAAGAAGTAATTTTAAAAAATACATCATGGATCTACTTTTACCAATTCCGGGATTTCCGGTAATAATTGCATGAGAATCACTTGTATTTTCCAAATAATCAAAAACTTCACTCCAAAGTTCTCTTTGAGATTTACGTGTAAAAATATCAGGAGATTTTTTTTCATTTAATTGAAGATATCTTTTCATTTTAAAACGATTAACATTTGAATCTAAAACTTCAGATTCTGATTTTAATAATTCATTGACATAATCTATTTTTTCTGATTCTTCCCATGCATTTTTATCAATATGGTGTTTTCTTTTTTCCAAGCAGGTAAATCTTCAATGTCAAAAGATAATTTTCTTTTTTTTCCAATTTTTTCCTTCAATTTTTTTTGTCAACAAACAGTGTTTTTTACCTTTATTTTGGAAATATCATTAAAATAACGAATTCCTTCAATAACTCCTTCCAATCTTCTCTACTTAAATCTAAAATTTGTTGAGCTGAATATTTTTCAAAATTCTTTTGGTGTTCTTGATCAATTTGATTTAAGAGTTTTGTTTTGAGTTCATTATCTGATTGTTCAGAAGTTTGCTCTTTGGTCACCAGTTGTTTTTCTTTTGTTGAAATATTTTTAGCATTTTGTTTATTGCTCATCCTTCAAGTTGATTTTATTTAATTGGCTCAGAATTTCTTGAAGAAAATACCAAACTCATTGGTCTAAATTGGGAGATCCTTTAGATCAAAAGAAAAGGAAAAGTGAAAAAACTCATACTCTCAAAAGTTGATTCGCTCAAAAAAAATGAGAAAACACCTAGTTTCAAGAACAAAGGAAAATATCTATTGTATGGGCATTGAAGACCCAGAAAGTGATAATGATTATTAGTAAAAAATGTAATTGATTCAATATTGAATTCCAAAAAAATTTGAGTGATTGTACAGCTGGATCTTTTTATTATTTGTTGGTTTATTGAATTGTTTACTGATTGATTTACAGAGCAAAGTTTTATATGGGGTATGTTCAGGCTCAGTATAGTAGTATATCAAACAGACCAGATAAATCAGATAGATTCAATAGAATTTACCAATGAAATTTATGAATTTCTTAGTCTGTCTGATTTACAAAAACACTCATGAAGAATTGATTATCATCAATTAATATAAATGATATGACTTTTACAGATTTTTAAGTGAAGTGGTGAAAAAATTAATATCTTCGAATATTCATTTTTATTGGAGACATATACCACAAATGTATGAAAAGAAAAAAATGGACCAGTAAATCAAAAAGAGTTCATCAAAAACCAATTTGTCGCTCAACAAAAGGAAAAAGAAAATTTGTCTCTTGGATACTCGTGGAAATCAACAAAATACTATTTTTTTGTTGACAAGAAAGAAAAATATGATGTTTGTTATCCTCAACTTTTGTGTGATTTTCGTGGTCACAACCTATTGGCGCACTACAAAAGATTTTTTGATATAAAGTTTGAAAATTTCTCACCTACAATCATTCAATCAGATTTGATTGAGATTCTTAAGTGCATTGACAATCCAAAGAAAATAGCAAAATTAAATAAAAATTAATTTTTCAATTTAATTGATAAAAAGAAGAGGAAAAAAGTAAAAAACAAAGATGAAATATTTTTGTTTAAAGAAAATTTTGATGATCCCAAAGAAAAATTTCGAGAATAAATCTGAAATATCGAAAAGAAATATATTTTCACTTATAATTTTTAATATTTTTCATTGTTTAATTAAATATTCAGGAATCTTACTTACAAATATATAAATCCTTCAAACATGGTTTGATTTCCAAAATTTTGAAAGTTGATTTTGTAGTCGTTGGTTGTTATTGTTTGTTGGTTTCCTGAACTGTTTATTTGATTAACGCACAGAGGTTAGTGTTATATGTTTGTTAGTGCTGGCTGTGATTGGTGGTTGAATTTGCATTGGAATTTTTACAGTCTTCCAGTTCCAAAATTTACTCTTAGTAAAAGAGTCTAGCCCCACTACTACTATGGTGGAGCATGGACCTCTGGTACAAAATTGATGTACCACAATTTAGCAAAGACATTTCAAAATGAGAACATAAAAACTTTTCTGGTGAATTACAGATTATACCCAAAGTCTAATATTAATGATATGATGGATGACTTAAAAGATTCTTTTGATTGGATTCAAACAAATGTTGAAAAAAATTCCGAAATTTTTTTATGTGGACATTCAAGTGGAGCTCATATGGTTTCTTTAAGTTTAATGAAGAATTTTGATAAATTTTTAAATGTAAAAGGCAATATTTTGCTCTCAGGAGTTTTTGATATTCAGAAGCATTATGAATTGGAGTGTGAAAGAGGTGTAGAAAAATATTCAGGTATGAAAGGTGCTATGATAAATGAAGACCATTTTAAGAGTTTTTCACCTTTATACCTTATAGATGAATTGAATAAAAAGCTTTCAAAAACTTTAATAATTCATGGTATTGATGATGAAGTTGTACCAATTTATCAATCAAAGAATTTATTAGAAAAGATGAAAAAAAATGATCAAATGGTTGAATATGTCGAACTGAAGGATTTTGATCATTCAGGTCCTGTGATGTTGTTAATGGATTATGGCTCTGAACAGAGGAAATCTGAAATTTTGACATTGTTCAGAAATTTCATGGAATAAATTGTCTCAATGGCAACCAATTTATTTTCCAATTTTTGCTGTTCAATTCTCGTCTCAAGATCATTTTTTGGTGAAGAAAACTAAAAAAACAATTTATTTGAATAAGATTGAAAGACATTATACTCAGAAGATATTCTATAACAAAAATATTGCAAAAATTCAATGTTTTGTTTTGCAACTGGATAAATTTTTGAAAGATCTTTTAATGAATGAATATTCTTAAAATCAACATATTTCAAAACTACATCAATTTCAAAATTCAATTCTTTTTCTGCAATTCCTTTACTCCATTCAATCATATTCAAAAGAAATTCATTTGTCACTTTGAACTTGTCATCACCAATTTGATATTTATCATACAAAAGAATAAATCGAATTAAATCTTGGAAATTTTGGTAATAAATTCTTTCTGAATGCAAAAAGAAAATCAATTTACGAAAATCATTCTCATCATCTTCTATCTTAATTTTCTTTTTTGATTCAATCATATTTGAATCCAAAATTGTTTTAAAATAAGACCAAATTGACAAGATGTTTGAATGACATTTGAGAACATTTCCAGAAGTGAAATGAAATTCAATATCTCCAGTTTCATCGTTGTAAAGTTGAGTGAATTTTGAAATGATGAAAGAGTTGCCATTGTAACTATTGGATATTAAAGTAGAGTTTAAAAATTCTTTTTGAGGATCGAAAATTGATTTTGTATTACTCATTGTTCAGTGATAGTTTACTTGATTCTTTTTAGGATATTCAAAATTTAACCATTGTAAAAAAACACCTTTTTTAGATTTCTGAGAAAAATACATCCATAAATAAATAATTATTTTGAAAGAATTGGTCAACCATAAAGACATGCATTGTGGTTTTTCCACTGTGTCCAATCAAAATTGTTTGTCAAATGATGAAGTAGTCACAATACTTGATGCAATAGGTCCTATTCAAGTATTTGAATCTTCTTGTGTTTGTACTTACTTCACAATAGGAGAGAAAACAGGTTTAATTAGAACTTCGGAAAAACAAGATGGCCTACAAATCAATATAGAATATGAATTTGACAATCATCCAAAATTTGATATTATTCTAATTCCAGGAGGCATGGGAACTCGAAATTTAGTGAAAAATGAAGAATTTATCACAAAATTACAACAAGTTTGTTTGGAGGCCAAAATTATTGCCACTGTTTGTACTGGAGCAGCTTTACTGGATGGAAAAAAAGCAACTTCAAATCACAGAGCTTTTGAATGGGTTCAAAAATAAGGTGAAAAAGTTAAATGGACAAAAGGACCAAAACTTATCAACTTAATCGAAAAGAAGAAGGAATTATAACATCTGCAGGAGTTAGTGCAGATGTTGATATGTCCTTAGAATTGATTTCAACCTTATTTAGTGAAGAACTGAAACAAGAAGTCATCATGAAAATTTAATACGAAAAATGATATGAATTTAGCTCATTGAATGATAAAAACTTGATTTTGAAATGAAATTTTCAATTTAAAACTTTACCTTCCAATGTGTCAAAATTTTAATCGCGAAAATATTTAATTGGTCGCTCGTGTAGTCCACCAATCATTATGTTCAAATTACTTTTAGTCGTTGTTGCGTTAGCAACTCTTGCTAATGCTCAAATGAGTCTCGAAGCTAGAATTGCTGAATCCTCAAATCAATTGGCAAAGAAATACTGTCCTCTCAGAAATTTAAAAGGAGAATTATTCTGTCCTTTCCACAGAGGTCAATCACTTAATGCACCAAAAAGTAGTGTAGTCATGTCAGGAACTGGTTTTGATAGAGTTAAAAAAGAAGTCAAATTTCCAGGTAAAACTCAAAAAATAAAGTTAACCTTTTCCAAGTTTTGGCAACAAATCCATCTTACTCCAGAACTAAAAGAGTAGACACAAGTTCAAATATTTTCAACTCTGTCAATCAATTTGTACAATATGTCTTCAAAGCTCAAAAAGCTCAAGATGTTTGGGAAGCAGGTATTTATGCACAACAAGTTTCAGAAATCACTCGTTTAGCAAAATCCTTTTCTCTTTCATATACAAAAGTAGGTGTTACTCAACAACTTTATACTTCATTTACTTCAAATGTTAAATCAAGAACTCCACTTCCAGAATTCACACAAATTGTAAACTCTTTACCAGCTTGGAATCCAAAAGATTCAGCTTCTACATCCATGTATAATATGTTAATTACATTTTATGGAACTGATGTATCTTTATCAACTCAACATGGTGGTTCAGTTTATCAACAAACAACTGTTAAAGAATGTTATGGTGGAAATTTAAAACAAGGAATGAAAGTTGATATTGAAAGTAAAATTAAAAATAAATCACCTCCTAATGGAAGTGGATACGCAAGATATAGAAAATTAGGTGTTTTCAATGTTTTAGGTGGAAATCCAGAACTTGGTGCAAATCAAATGTCAAAAAGAATTGCATCATTTGATAAAGCTCCTGCTGCTGTTAAATTCACAACAGTTCCAATTTGGTCACTTATCTCAAATGCTCAAAGAAAGAATTGGGTCAAAGCTGCTATTGATTCATATATTGCTAAAAATCAACCAAGTGCTAATAAAATCATCAATGATATTACAACTGCTAAAAGAAGACAATTTTTAGGACCTTTAAAAGTTTATTCAATGAGTTTTCAAAAAGAACAAGCAAACAAATTTGTTGTTCGTTATAATGCTTGTCCAGTTGCTCGTCCAAAAGGATCTGAATATACAACAAATTGTGTTGTAACTTATCAACCATTCATGCTCGCAATTAATAAACGTCAAAAATATCAAGCTGCTTTTGGAAACAATCAAGTATTTGTTGAAAGAAATGGAAATGGCCAAGTTAGACTTCAAACAGTTCAAGCAGGAAAAGTTAAATTTACATCAAATTGGATTACAAAAGGATGTACAAGAGTTAGATTTGGTCCAAGAGTTTGTAAAAAATACAAAGGAAAATGGTGGAGAAGATCTAAAACTTATTGTGTTGATGCTGATAAATTCATGTTTCGTGATGTTTGTATTGACTGTGTTCCAACAAGTAAACATACTGGAAAAGGAAGATACAATTTACCACACACAATGCCTGAATGTCATTGCGCAGGTTTCTAAAAAAAATAAAACAAACATTTTTTTTTTTTTTTAGATTGAATCATTTTTATTTACATGATATAATCGCATAAATCTTTTCTTTCACAAGACAAACAACAAGCAGCATTTGAATGAGATCCAATCAATCCATTTACACTCATTGATTCATCAGTTTGTCTTATAATAATTAATTCAGAATGATCAAATTGACTTACATGTTCTCTCCAAAAGCATCACTATAATTGTGAATGATCAATGCATAAGGAAAATCTGATTTGTATTTTTTGTCTTCACCAATGATTGATTTGTAAGGCAGAACGTCAATTTCAGATTTTGAAAAAATAAATTCATAAAGATCAAATACATCTTTATCTTCTGTAGAAACCACAATCGACTTTAAATTCTTGTACATCTTCACATCCAGGTATTGAAGTACAAGTACGTGTAATCTGTCGAATATTGAAATTGAATCAAATCCAAGTTGAATAACATAATCCTTGGATGGATTTATTGTATATACATATCCTATTGAATTAAAAAACTTTTTAAAAAACCTTGTGTTAAATTTTGTTCAAAGAAAGAAAATTCATTCCGAGTTTGATGAACAAATATGTTGAATAAAATTTCCAAAGAAATTACATTTGAATCTAATTTTACAAAATAATTAGTTAATGATATCATAAAATTTGTTTTGATCATTCTTTGCATGAAGTCAATACATGCTTCTAAGCTCATTACATTTTTTTTGACTGCAGACAAACTTGGCAATTTATTTTCAAAAGTGAGCAAATAAATTAAATGTTTCTTCAATTTCTCTTCATAATCTTTCAATTTTGTTGAAAAATTTTTGTGAGTTATTTCTTTATCATTCATCATTTGATGAAAAAATTTCCAATTTTCCAAGTCTAATTTTTTACCACGAATTTCTTTTTTTTGTACTTTTGTAAGTTGTAGCATGACATGTTCTGTTTCAAAATCAGGTTGTATTGTTGTTGTCAAAACAACATTCCTTCCTTGTCCTTCGAGTGAAATTGATTCATTTTCCTGTTTGTCTTGATACAGATCAGCGGTCAGAACAATATTACAAATTGGAGATATCATTGTGTGAAAAATACCCTCCATATTCGTAATAAAATCACCAAATTGATATTTAACACCTGCAGAACTTGGTTTTTTATTTTTCATTAAATGTTCAACGAATTTGTTTGGAAGAAAGTCACATTTTGAAATAACTGGTGGCGGATATTGTTTATAACCACTTTTTAAAAATAAATCTCTGTCATGATAAGAACCTTCAACTCCTACGTCTCTCAAAAATTTGTGATTTTTTGTCAGAAGTTGATTTGAGTGAATTTCAGTAAATTCACTCTGAACAATTGTGTTTTCTTTCAGTTTTGGTTTTAAAGCTGTTGTCATTGCTTCCATCAAAGAATCAGAAATCGTGCTAGTGAACATCTTTCAGAGTTGGAGCTTGAAAACGATTGGATAACGAAAAACAAAAAAAAACGGTTTTTCAACAAATTCTCAATTCGATGTAGAAATATAAAAATAATGCTCAAAAAATCTTAATTTTACGTTATTTTAATTCTAATTACTTTTATAATCCTTGATTAATTTTTGAATGACGAAATTTTTTGCCATTGAAGGAAGATAACCTGATGCCATAACTTTTTTATCAAAACAGAACACTGTATGTTTTGGAGCAAGATAAATCATCTTTTGAAAAAAAAATTAACTTTTGAATTTTGTTACCATTGGTCTCATTGAACTTGGTGAATAAGTTGATAACTTTTGTCCTGTATAAACTTTAGTTATATTTTGTATTGCGACATCAGCATGCATTTCTGCTGAAATTGCTAGTTTTTCTTCTTTAAAACTTGTTATATCTCCAATCGCAAAAATATGATCATAACCTTCAACTTGACAACTATTATTTACATTGACATATCCATTCTCATTTACAGAATCTGGCATTCCTTTTTTTATTGGATCTGAAACTGGTTTGAAACCGGTACAAGCAATTGCCAAATCTACTTGAATTTCTTCTTTATCTGTGCTAATTATATCTCCTGAAATACCTGTGACTTTCTGTCCTAGGTGTAAATTGATGTTAGATTTATCTTTATAAAATTTTAAAATTGGTTCGTGTGCTTTTGGAGCCGCTCTGGACATGAATTTATCACCAGCTCCAATAACATGGAATTCCTTTTCAGGATATCTATACACCAATGAACCAAGTATTTCAACACCCACAGGTCCTGTACCGATCACTGCAATTTTTTTTGCGTCTGTAATTTTTGAATTATATTTTGATAATGAATCTAATGATATTCCAGTGACAACAGGAATAGTATTTTCATCGTCTTTGATATTTAACTGTTTCAAATCATAATGTGAACCTAAAGCAATGATAAGAAAATCAAACGACGTGAGTTCGATTCCGGATGTTAATTCTATTTTTTTTTCTGAAATGCTTGAAACCTCACCATGAATGAATTTAACACCTTCTTTAAGACACTTTGAAAATAAAAATCAATTTTTTTTCATACAGTTTTATAAAGACTTTGATAGTCTTCTTTCTTATCATGAACAATAAAATTTGGAATGATTGAAATGTTTTCAAAATACTCATATTTTGAAATTAAAGTTACTTCATAGTATTCTTGATCAATTCCATTAGCTGCATGTAAACCTGAATAACCACCTCCAATAACAAAGATACGTTGTTTTTGAGCGAATCTATAAAAGTGTTTTTTTGAGTCTTCAAAAGTTTTAGCTGATACACCTACAACAAGATTTTCGTCAAATATTTCTTTTGCTATTTTTCTTGCATGGTCAGAATCGATAATGTATTCTTCCATTATAAAATCTACAAATTCACTGCCAGAAAAACTTTTTTTTTTTTAATTGTCCTTAGTTTCTTACCAATGATGAATAGTACTAAAACCTTTGTTTCTGTTTCTCACCAGATTTCTGTTTTTTCTGGCATGGTCTACAATTGTTTTTGGATCCAAATTTTTTGTATCTAAAAGATTCACTGTTGACTCTGTAACTGTTCCTTTTTGTTTGTTGTCTTTGTATTTCTCTTGAGCAACAGTAGCTGGAGATTTCATGGATGTACTTTTTTTTTCAACTTGAGTAGGATTGGTCAATTCTTTGACAGGTCTCCAAATAAGGAAATTTACATCACCATATTTGTTTGACATTAGATTGAGAAATTCTTTGAATTGAGAATCGCTATTACTGTCTTTAGTCTCTATTAAATCATCATCTAATTTTTCAATGTGATTTTTGAATTCTTCAGTTTGTCTAAATCTTGATAGACTGTCATTTAACAGTTCATGAATGTCTGTCACAATTCCATCCAGCACATCAGCTTTTATTTCTAATTTCTTGTTTTCCAGATACTTTTTGACTGCAATCACTTTTCCTCTTTTGAAAAAAAGTAAGTTTTCAAAAAACAAACAAGTGAATGTTGACTTGATGTGGTGATTTTTCTGAAAGAAATAAATGATAAATTTCCTCCAATTTTGAATGTTGTTCAGGTAACTCTGATAATAACTTATATTCTTCAAATGCAGAGAGAAATTTCAAATTTTCTGATGAACTATGATTGTAAGTATTGTTAAGTAAATGAGACATACTACTCTTTCTCACAATGAGATTCAAAAAGAATTTTCAATGAAACGTTGTTAAGGACATCTGAAAGTTTCGTTTTTAACGAAATGTCTGTTGAAGGATTGATATCAAATTTTCTTATTTTGTAATCAAAGAAACCATCAGTTTCCTTTGTTGATGGAATGTTGGTCATTACTTCCAGTGGAGCTGACAAATACTTCGTCCTTTCCATCTTAAATCTCCATAAATGAATAAAAATTCTCCAATCGTATTGTTTTTCGAATTTCTATTTGAACAAATCAGGAAAAACTGATGACTTCAAAAAATATATAGTACTTTTGCAATTTACCAATTTTGGCATAGTTTTTTCCTTGATTTAATATTCTCCAAACCAGTAGTTTTTATTTTCTCATCTCTTAATCAATTTGTTGGTTGATACTATTTAGAAGGTTCCACTGAATTAACCAATAAATTCAACCAAAAATAAGCTTCTAAAAAAAACAAAATGGAAGCATCATTGAATTTACTTGACAACACATTTAGTGTAGATAATTGGACAGAGAGGTTGTATAACTTTTCCCATATACCATGTGATACCACAGGAAAATGTTCATCTACTCAAACAAAAACAGGAGGTCCAAATAAAACTCCTTTTAGACAAACTTATCATAGCTGGAGCAGTATAGATGATCAAAAAACTTTTATTGTGGCTCTTCATCTCTCAGAATTATGTAAAATAAATTTAAACGCCACAGGAAAACTGAACAAAGTTGGTTATTCTTTTCAAGCCATGTCGCTGGTAGGAAATATTATTTTTGGTTTTGTAGTCTTTCAAAATGATATTTTGTACATAACAAAAACAAATTTAATCAAAAAATCATTTCAATGGAATTTGGTTGAAAAGATGAATTTAACATCAGAAGATTTCAAGTGTAGTGAAGGAACTAATCCAAATTTTACAAAAGGAAAACTAGAGTTTGGTTATATAACTATGTGCTCTACTGATGGTGGTTCGGCTGAATGCATTTCTGGACTTGGAAATTTGAATTTAAAATTAACTTTTGAAGAAAACCCATTACAAAGACTTCAAGCTTTAGACAGCTCCAAATTAGATGTAGAAAGTTTTAAAAAGCTCAATAAGAAATTAGAGAACGATTTAAAAGTTGAAGAAACAAAATTTTTTGAAGCGAATTTTAAGCTTGAAAAATTAACAAAAAAACATAATTTTTCACAAGAAGAATTGGAAAGAGAAAAATTGAAATCTGATCAATTACAAATATCATTTGAATTATTAACTAAACAACTGTCAGCCAGAAATAAAGAAGTAAAAAAACTTCACGAGGAGGTTCAGAAACTTCAACAGAAAATTGATGAAGTAAATGAGATGAATTTTATGAAAATCGAAATTGAAACAAATGAAATTTGTCACCATAAAGAACATCAATTGAATAATCAAAAAAATGAAGTTCCTAAAATTGAAAAAACAAAAATCATCTCTTTGGATTCTTTAATTCCAAATGTTGAAAAGATAAATATTGAAGATTTGATAAAAAATGATGAAGAGGAAGAAGATGGGTTTGTAAATATTGAAAGTGATCGTGATATCATTTTAAAAGAATTGGAAGAAGAAACTAAAATATTGATGAAAGAGAGAGAAGCTGAAAAAAAAGAAAGAAAATCAAATTATACAAGGAAAGTTATTGGAGTGAAAAAAAATGAAGAAGCATCCGCTGACGGTTGGGAATTAATGTAAAATAAATCAAATCCAAGGATCGAACACCAAAAAATATTTGCCAAACAACAACTCATCATTTTTGGATATTTATATGACAGTAACCAAGGTTTAGCAGTTGATCCTTCAAGAGTTGTGAATTCCGAAGATTGATCAAACCACTTTCAACGTTATGCAGGAATAATGGTATATTACAAATTGGAAAGTGCATTTTTTGTAAAAATGAAACTTGAAATAAAAAAAAAAACAAAAATTATATTTCAAAGATCTTATTTTATTTTTTGTTGAACTTGATCTGAAAATGCAATATTAAATTTATTTCCTCTGAATACTGTTTGAAGTATCAACTGTTAAACTCATTAATTTAAATGAGAAAGATGTCTGAATCTAAAATTTTGAAGTTAATATTTTTGAAAAAACAAAATTTTTAATTCTCTTAATTTTTGTCAGCAGAAAGTTCAACAGCGAAACCAACTCCAACTTTAACAAATTCAAGAGCGCGTTTCAAATCAAGAGCATCAACAAGATCTCTTGCAGTGTGAATATTTCTATTCATATTTGAAAGAGGAGCAGCTTCAAAATAATGACCACTTCTATAACCAGCTCTTTGCCATGATGCATGATCTGAACAAGCATATCCACATCTAATCTCAGCAAATTTTAAATTTGAATATTCAGGAATCAATTTTTTAATGAATGCAGTAGTCTTTGCTTCAACATAATCCATTGCAACTCCAATTGTATCTTGACCATTGTTGTAACCACACATATCCAAATTGATCATTGATAAAACTTTCTTTTGGTCTGCTTTATATTTTGCTGCAATTGCATTAGAACCTCTTAAACCAACTTCTTCCGCAGCATAATTATGAAATTCAATTGTTTTTTTTGGTTTATATTTCGAATTTGCAATTGCTTTGAAAATTTGAAGAACTGCTGCTGTACCAGAAGCATCATCATCTATTTTTTAAAAAATTAGTTTCAAACCAGCTCCAGGTGCTCTTCCTGTTCTTCCATTAATGGAATCTAAATGAGATCCAATAATTACTTTTTCATCTGTTTTTCCTTTGATTGTACAAATAACAGAAGGTTGTTTCCATGAATGTTTGAAATATTCAACTTTAAACAATTCTTGTCTTTTGTTGGATAATTTTTTGATGATGTCTGTATAGTATGAGAAAATCCATTCTGCTGCTTGAACACCTGTATCACTTTCATAATAACGTGTATAAAAAGATGATAATTTGTCAATAATTGATTTATATTCTTCAACTGTGAAATCTTTGATTAAAGGTTTAACAAGTAGTTGATGTTTTGGTTTTTCTGGAATTTCTGATGTTTTTGGTACTTGACCTTTTTCAAGATTTGGTGTTTCTGTAATATCAATAAAGTGAATTTCTTCAGTTGAATTTCTTAACATTCTTAAAATTGAATCTTCGGTCATGAATAACTTTCTTGTTTCTGAAAATTGAATAAGTCTTATTTTTGGGTCTTGTTTGGAGGATGAAACTAAAGTTATGGTGAACAATAGAACAGCAAGTATGAGTGTTTTGTTCATATTTTTTTGGTTGGAAGATGTTTGACCAATCAAGTATTTAAATTTTTATTTTGGAAGCTCATTTGAAGAATTGAAGATATATAGAATCTTCAATTTAAGAGATAGTGTCATCATCCAGATGACAAATTTTTCGACTGGTCATTCATTGATTTTTGACCTATCAAACCATGGAATAATGTTAATAGCATCAATTTGGTTCTTTGCTAATTTGTATTTTACAATTACATTCTTTCACCATGAATACTGATAAATTCATCATCCAAGTCCATTTCACCTTTTGGATTATTCTCTCGAAAAACTATGAATCCCATAAACGAAATTGGAAAACAATCGAACACCAAAGGGAAAATTAAATAAATCAAATACTTTCTATTAAAAAAAAAATCAAATTTTACCGAAGATATATCCTCTGATTGGATGATCCCTATAAAGTCCAAAATTCCAATTGGTATATTTAACAAACCACGTATTAAAATTGAAACCCAAATTGTATATATTATAATCGTTAATATTTGTGAATTTGTCTGCTTCACTGGAAGCTCATTAAATTCACCTTTGAGATATTTTCTATTTACAGTGCAAGTCAAAATTAACCCCAACAGGCCAATTCCAAAATTGAACACGAAATGATAAAAATACTGATTTTTTTGTTAAAAATAATGGTAATTACTTGAATTAAGTTCAAAATATAAATTTCTTCAAATTGTAAAAAATTCAAAAAAATTCTTGTGGACGATATGCAAAATTGAATAATAAAAATTGAACAAATAAACATGAATATACCTATTTTTTGGTATTTCATCCGTTTTTTAATCTCTTTTGGTAAAAATCCTGCTCTATGTGCTCTTAATTCTTCCCTAAATATCACTATTAAAAAACTCATTCAAAAATAAAAATTTACCAATAAATCAGGAAAACCTGAAAGAAAATGATGTTATTTTTTATTTATAGTTACCAAATATGAAGTATAGTAACAACTGCTTCCTATCCTGTAAACGAATAAACCCAAGTACTGATATTGATGATAGGCATCAAAAATGAAATAATAAAAATATAAAAATCGTAGTATAAAATAAAACAAAGCAGGTATAAAAAAATAGAAACCTGTGAATTGGTTGCTTTGACATTTTTTGATTATTTTGTTGACAGTTATTAACAAAACAAATATTATAGTAATCATGAGATATATAGTTCCAATTGTGAAGTGGGTTACAACTAATGGAACATTATAAGGTTTTGTTATGTTTTGTAGAGACATTAATCCGATTGGATAACTCAGAAACGATTTCTATTGGTTGGAATTTCTTCCAATTTGCAATATTTGCAACACCAAACAAATAGTTTATTGTTTGTTTTGTTGTGGTAAGAACAAAAATCAATTTTTTTTTTTATAACGGTCTTTAGTTGTGAGACCTAGAATTAAAGATAGAAATGCTCCAACAACACCCAAAATTGAAACGATAATGAAACTCCACATGAAGCATGTATGACCTGAATAACATTTGAGATCTCCAGGTAAAATATTTGCGTTATAGATCAAACTGAATTTGACTGTGGAAAGTAAAAAATTTGATCCAGCAGGACCTATCAAGCAAAACGAAAAATTAGTTCCATAATATGCTAAAATGATTTAGTCAAAATATCTTAATTTACTTGGACCGAACATATCCATGACCAATGCAACACCAACTAACATAGAAAGACCCAGAAAAAATCCTTGAAGAATTGTGCAAACAAATAGCAATTCAAAAGTTGCAAACGCACTTAAAAGAGATGCTCCTGATACTCCTAAACAACAAAATAACATGAAATATGGTCTGTTAATCCATTTACTTATTACATCAATGGAAAAACCTCCAAAAATTCTCCCGGAGCTATTAGCTAACAATGCCAAAGGAACCATGTAAGTTGCAGCTCCTTCTGGTCCATTAAGTGAAACTATCATTTCACCCAGATTGTTGATGAACATCAAACCTGCTCCTGATGCGATGCCCCACGACAAAACAACAAGATAAAATCTCAAAGTGAAAAACATCCGAAAAGTGGATGTATCAGGTATTTTATGAGAAGCCTCTTCCTTTTCTTGAATCGTATGAACATCTTCTTGAACAGTTTCTTTTTCTTCGCTTTCCATTGGTTCTTCAAATTTCTTCCAATCAACTTCAGTATGAAAAAGAGCATTTCCCCATGATAACACCAATCCTAAGACGCTTAAAAATGTATAATAATTCGCAAGTTTTGAAGGTCCTTCAAAAAAATTATAAATTGGTGATAAAACAGCTCCACTTAATCCATAAAATAACAAAGGGATGGCAATTACCAATCCTTTTCTCTTTGGTGAAAAATTCTTGCTATTTGTACCTGATCCAACAACAATTTGAGCAGCACTTCCGAATCCAACCATTAAATAATAAAATGCAAAAATAACAGGATGATGATATATGTAACCACGAACTGTGAGTTGAATTAATGTATAAGACATGAAAATGAGAACTCCTGACTTTTATTAAGTCAATTTTGTTTTTTTAGTTTTACCAACAAACAAGTGAATCTTGTTCCAAAATAGTCATAAAAGATTCCAGTGGGTATTCCAACGAAGCTAAAATGTTTTTTAATATTTTTTTTATAATTTACGCTCCAAAAAGTGAAAGAGAAAACAAAACATTTGCTTCAATCAAACTAAAACCGAGTATATTTCTTAAGTCAACAGAAATGACTGGAAAAATGTAAACAGTTCCTGCTGTCAGCATCATTAATGTTGAGGTCACTAGACCTAAGTATCTGTTTTCAAATAGTAACTTGTGTGTTTTTGTTAAGGTTTCCATCTCCGATTCCAATCGAATTTTGGAAACATTCGGATTGGTTCTTAATTCTTCCAAAAAATTAGGATAAAGTGAAATGTTTTTGTTCAATATAGGTAATTCAAAGTATCATTTAGTTCCTCTAATTCTATTGGAAAAAAAACAATTGAAATAACAGTTTGTAAGCAGATAACAAGATCCAGAATTCAAAATCATCACCTGAATAACAAACAAAGATACAAGCACAATTAAGGTAAATTGATTACTTTAGTTCGTCATTAATTACGCTGATCATTTTATCATTAGTGATTTTTTTAGTAATTTTATGAAAGTACATTTCTTTCTCACTGAAAAATGAGAATTAATTTTTCTTTGTTGATGAAGAATTTATCAAGACTTAAGTTATACTCTCTATCAATAATCACAACAGTAACAGTTTTAGTTTTCAAATCATTAATGCTTTTCTTTTCCAAATGAATACTCAAAGATTAAATGTGAATTTGTGGAATTGACTTGAAAATTGTAATTTGATAATTTGGTTTATAGAGTTGAAGGAATAGAATTTATCATTTGAAAAAACTTTTTTCTTTTTTTCTTCATGGTCGATTTTTGGTTGAAAATTTTTCACAACTTCTCGAACTAATTCACGAGTTAAAGAAACAGCATCAACAATAATTTCTTTAATTAGGTTTTGGTTACTAAAATTTGAATTTCCGTCAGTCACATTACCCATACTTGCTGTTTAATATGATTGGGTATTGTAATCCAATGAAATATCCTCAAACTCAACTTTATTATATAAATTAGTTTTTCAAACTTTCAGTGTGATATTTAATCTTTCATCTCAGAACAGTTTTTCAACCAATCAATAGTTTTTTTGATCAAATGGAAATGTCTCAAGAAGAAGATGTGTTTCTGGTTCCTTCACTGAATATTTCAAAAGAAGAATATAAAAAAATGGAAAAGGAAATATATCAAGTGTACAAAGAGCTGCTATCAACAGAAAAAACTTATGTTAAAAATTTAAACAATTGTTTTTATGAATTTTACCAACCAATTCAAAAATTTTTAAAACTAAAAAATTTTATGGAAATATTTATCAATTGTAAGCTTTCAAAATATGTTTAAAAATTAGTTGAAAAAATCAAACAAGTTAACGAAAAATTTTTACACATTTTAGAAGGTTTTGATTCTTTTTTGGATTATCCTGAAAAAATACCTTCTATGGATGAATTCCAATCAAAAATGAAAGAATTTGTAAGGCTTAAAGTTTTAATATTTTAGTTCACCAATTTTAAGATTTATGCTCATTACACTCAAAATTTTAAAATATCAAAAGAAAAGTTGAATTTATTGACGGAAAAAGAAATTTTTCAGACTTTTTTGAAAGAAACCAATCTAAAATTTTATGATTTGAATAACTATTTGATTCTTCCAATTCAAAGAATTCCAAGTAAAATATTGATTGACTAACACATGACTATTCAGGATACGAATTGTTATTCAAACAAATTCTGAAATATTTCCCACAATATGATGATTGTTTAACTAAGATTCAGTACATTTGTTCTTATTTGAATGAAAAGAATCCACGATTTTCAACATGTATTTTTTCACACAAAATTGATGAATGTTGTTATGCTATTCAAACAAACTTTGCTGAAGAAAATGCTTATTTATTTGATACAAAGAAAACAAATCCTTATCTTACATCGATTAAACTGCCTTTATGTCGAGGCGATTCTTCAACCGTTTGGGAGACTCAAAGAAATCAATTTGGTATTTTTTATATTTCCGAAGAAGACCAACTCATTTACACTTATTTCTCCGATGAAAATAAATGGAAGTATGATATAGATTCATTGAGTAAATCAGTTATAGGAAAACCAGCTGCTGTTTATGAACCACAAAGAAATCATTCTGCGTGTTTTGTTCCATTGAAACAAGGAGGTATTTGTTACTATTTTGTGACCAAGAACAAAAAAAATGAAAATGAGTGGAGTATAGATGATCAATCCATTACTTCAAATTGCACAGGTGATACATCAGCAGTCTTTGAAACTCACAGAAATCACTCTTCTTTGTGTTGCGATGTTTATGGCATTTTACATTATTGGTTTGTGGAAAAAACATGGAAATGTCTTAAATTTGATAAAATACCAATAGGAGGTGCTATTTCTTCAGTTTATGATGAAAATGAAAATATCACCAAAATTTATTTCATGTCCAAAAATGGAAATATTGTTTTCATTTCTTGTAAGAGTTATTTAAAAGAATGGAGTGTTTCAATCATTGAAATACATAAACCTATATTTAGGGATTTCACTGCATTTTACAATCCAAAATTGAAATGTGTGGAATTGATTTATTCAACTGTTGGAGGATTCGAATATATATTTGATTCTGATGGTTCCAAATTAATTGGATATGAAACAGAATTCGGATATTCCTCTATTATAACTGTTTGTATTACCGAAGAAAAAGTGAAATTCATGTACATTCATAAAAAGAGTAAATCATCTTTGAATCAGGTGTCCACCGCCGGATCATTGGTTAGAATTTGATCCTTCATCAAAAAGATGATTTTTAGATTATTGAATTCATCTCAGAAAAGTAAGCAACTTGTTAGAAATCAAAAGATGGTAAAATGGAAACAAAAAATTGTTTTATAAATCTTCCAATTTTGGTATTTTGATAGAACTTGCACAAGCATCTGAATTCATCTCTTGTTGTGAAAATATGAAATAATATCTTGTTGCAACAATATCTTCATTTGCAACAACAAAATATGGATTTGGTTGCCCATTGATATCTGGATGTTTGATAATTTCACATAAAGCCATAATTCCAAGTTGTTGTGAATTCTTTCCAAAAATACTCTTATCCCAAGGACTTTGATATTGCATATAACCAAATGAAGTTCCACAATCATCAGCAAGATAAATTCCATCACCTAAAAATGAATAATAAAATTTGAACTTACCATAAGCATTTCCGTTCAATTGTCCACTTGTACCTGACATGTTTTTAAGTCCATTCCTTAAAATTGCATGCCAGTTACATGATGCTGATCCATGAAATCCCCATTGTGATCCATATTTTTCTTTCAACTTTTGAAACTTCTTTTCTTTTTCAGGTGTTGAAGATAGAAGTAAATATTGATGTTCTGTATTCATTTCAATGATTTTCTTTTTTTTCAAAAAAAATTTTTTCTTACTTCCTTTTTTGTTAATGGTTTTAAATGACAACGATTGGAGGTTAATATCCAACGTAATAGTGGATACGCTAAAGGATGAATCTTATTCATTTCTTCTTTAAAAATTCCTTTTTTAACAAATTTTGACATTTGTTCAACAGAAGGTAATTTTCCGACCACTTCCAACTTTTAAGAAAAAATGTAAATTAGAAAATTGAAGCATACCACTTTTGAGTTATCAAATTCATCTTTTCTATTGAAATTGAACACTTTTGATTTACTTTTAACTTCAATTCCTTCTGGATACGGTTTGAATGGATTATAAGAATTTCCTTGACTTGAACAAGCAGCATGACACAAAGTTACCATTAAATCAACTATATCAGGATGTTTAATGATTTCACTTTCAACTATTGAAAATTTCAAATAAATCAAGTTTTTACTGTTGACACCCAAACCATATTGTTCATGACTAAATAGACATAAAGGTTTATCACAAACAACAGGTTTGATACCTGCGTAAGGTAATTTTTCACCACATATGATACAATGAGCAGAACAGTTTTTTATGATATTTTCTAATAAAAGACATAAATCGTATAGATAGATTTTTTGTGTTTTTTTTGAAACTCTTTCTTTGATTGGCCATTGGTTTTGAAAAAATTCTTTGACTCGATGTTGAACTGTCCAATATAATCCCCATTCTGTCTTATTTTGTAATTCGGTTGATCCATCTAATGATTTAATTCCACTGAAACCAGATTGAAAACATTCGATTTGAGGTAATGTTTGCTAAGAATATAAAATTAATATCAAACTTTTAAATTACTGAATTCAAGTAATTTCCAGAGAATTTCAATGATACCGTGATTAAATGTTTCAAATTCAAACCCCAAGCACTTGCAACAGTTTTTGAAATATCTAATGTTTTCATTGGATCAATAAAAATATAAATCCAAGAATTAGATGAATTTATAGCACCAGATGAACAAAACCATCCTTTTTCTTTCACTTTTTCAAACAATTCAAGATCTTCTTTAATTTCTTTTTCAACTTTTGCAACTTCTTCAAAATCAGTTTCAGATTCAAAACCATCAAATTTTGGTGTAGTATCCAATGGTGTTGGTGTGACTAAATTACCTAATGCTACATCTCTAAATGTTAAAACAAAAAAAATTTGAACCTTTCTTCTTCACAAAATTGAAAAGTTGACATTAACGCAGAAATTAAATCATCTACTTGAAATGATTGCTTTATATTTCTAACTTCCATTTCATATTTTCCTTTCAAAAAGTTCAGAGTTTAAAAAATAAAACCTTTGGGATAGGTGGAAATAGGAATTTTAATTTTTAACGGTACAAATTCTTCTGTGAATGTTAAATCAACTTTGAAGGATATTTCTGAGTTTTGGATTCGAAATTCTTTTCTTTTTTTAGAATGTTTAAAAATTGTTTACCTTTACACCACTCTGATATTCCTTCAATGATTTCTGATTCATCTTTTAACCAATTTTCAAAATCTGTTTTTATTCTTTATAGGTGTTAGAATTGTTTGGTTCTATGGTTACTTTTTTTCTTTGGAGGGCATTTCAGGAGAGTGTTTGATTGGATGAAAAATTTTGTTCACATAATTCTAACACTCTTTCTAAGCATTTAATTCATAACTTTTTTGAAACTATACATAACTTTATCGAAACGATAGTTTTTGGAAAACCTTTGTGATGTAATATATCCCAAAATTGATCAAAAAAATCCTTGACACTTTCAAACCAAAAAAATTCAGCACAAAAACAAATTGTTGTTTTGTTTATGGTTTCAAAAAAAAAACAGAACTGTCTAAATATCACAAAATATATTCGATAAGAGTTGGAGGACGCATCACAAACAAAACTAAAAATATATACCCGACGTGGGGGTCGAACCCACGACCTATGGATTAGAAGTCCATCGCTCTGGCCAACTGAGCTAGACGGGCTTCAGTTGATTATTAGTGTTTCACAATTCAATTGACTAGAAGATATTTAAGATGTAAATTTTGACAAAAAAAATAAAAAACCAAAAATCACCTGCTTCAATAATGGCTGATTGAAAGAATCACAAAAGAATGAAAAATACTTGGATGAGTTTTTATTGGATGTAGAACCGGACATAAACCCAATGAAAGAACAACACCAACTGATTTTTTTTTCAACTGCTAAATAATTGTGATGTTCAAATCAATACTAATTTTCATTATTTTTATTTCAACAATAGAGAAATCAAGAGCAGTCTGGCAATCCACAACCATTCATAGAATTATCAAACCAAACAAATTCTATTCACATTCCATAACTTTTGAAGGAATTACGAAATTCAAAGGTGTTTTAAAATGCACGATGAAATGTAATGCATTTCTCTTGACAGAAAATGAATTCAAAAAAGTAACAAAAATCAAAAAAAAAAATAAACAAAAAAAAAGTACAAAAACGGTCAAAGTTTTAAACAGCTGCAAGGAATGAGAGGTCAAAAAGAAATCAAATGGAAACTTATCAATCAAACTGAAATTTTTGAACAAGAACCAATTATCGTCGTTGAAAATGTTTATTCAAAAGAGAATTTAACTTCAATTTTGGTTATTGAAACCAATCCAAATGTATCCATTGATTTGTTATGTAAGTTTCAAATGAAATGTATTCACTTCAAATAGTTGAATTAATCTTCATTTTGGTTATTGGTGTTTGTGTTTTTCCAACAGTTTTTTTATGTTGTTGTTGTTATGTTTTATTTACATGTGGTTGTTTTATTTCAATTTTTAGTTCTGTTTCAAATTTCATTTCGCCCAATGAAGAGAATTATTATTACAACATTTGAAGAAGCATGATTACAAAAATAAAATTTTTTCAAAACCTGAAAAATTGTCCATTTTAAATACAATTGTTGTTGACATTTACTTTTGAAAACAAAACAAAACATTTTATTTTTTTTTTTTTTTTTTCAAAAGAAAAAGGATGGTCTAAATAAATTATTCTGGAGGTTCACCATCTAAAAATTCTTTTGCTCTGTATACTTTTGATTGAATATAAAAAGATCCACCTTTTTCTGGATCATTCACTTTGAAGAGTCGATTATACTTCTCCAAAATAAATTCTTTTGTTGGTTGTTTTTCTTCATTCAGTCCTAAAATTAAAATTGCTTCTTCTTTTGTCATTGGTTTTGGACCTGATTTTACACCCATTTTGCCCATCATTGAATTTGCTGCTGCTGAACGTAAAGCAGCTTGTTTATAAGCATCTCTGAAAGATAAAAATATTACAGGTACAACAACTTTTCCAAGTTGATAGAGGATTCTAATAAACGGAGCCACCTTCAATGTTTTAGTTTCAATTCAAAAAAGTTACCATTTTTTTTAAACCAATAATTTCAAAGCAAGTTTCAAAATAAAAAAAAATTTTAGACAATCTAAAAATGAATTTTATATTGAATAACTAACTTAAAAATTTATCATGACCAAAATTGTCCAATAAGATCATTTTGAAATAACAATGAATAACAGTTCAAGTCAAGAAGAAAAAACTCAACAATTTCTTCAAGAGTTAGAAGATTATAATCCAGCTGTCCCAACTGAACTTGTAGAATATTATTTAAAACAATCAGGTTTTCAAAGTTCAGATCCAAATGTTACAAAATTAATAGCACTTGCAGGTCAAAAATTCATATCAGAAATTTGTTCAGATTCTATGCACTATTGTAAAATAAGGTATTCTAAATTAATAAAATATTAAAAAAAAGACAACAATCTTCATTATCACGTGACAAAGTAAATCCTTTAACAAAAGAAAAAAGATATGTTTTTTCAACAGATGATTTATCAAAATCTTTAAATGAAAAAGGAATAGAAATTAAAAAACCTGAATATTATACAGATTCATCAACTAAAAATACGGAATAAAAAAAAAATTTATTTTTTTTCATAATGTACAAGTGTGTTGTTTTTTGTGTTTTGAAAAAAAAAAAAACCATTTCACCGAGTTGTTTTTATTTTTTATTTTTCTTTTTTTTATAATTATTTTGCTTAATTGGTAATAATGGGAACTAAAGTGTTAAGAAAATTCAAAAAAATTACTGGTTGTTCTTTTCCAATATTTGGACCATCTGAATGAAAGATTATAGGTCTACATGAAGTTTCTTCACTCATTAATGATGAATTTTGAAAATGTTCAATTAAATTTAATTTCCCTTGAATTCTGGCATAAGTGAGTTCACAAACTTTTTCAGAATTGAATTTCTCCCATTTTTTACCATTTAACTCTTTACAAAATTGGATTATTGAAATTGGATCAATAAAATTGATGAATGAATATCCAACATTACAACGATTCTTTAAAAAAAGTTAAAAAAATAAAATTTGAACTTTAAAATCAATAGGTAAATAAAAAAAATCATAAGATCCTTTAAATTTGATATCAATTGTTTGTAATAACATTTTTTGTGTATATTTATTTGGAATGTTTTTAATCATTAATGTTGTTCTAACATCATCACCATATTTAACACGATCTAAATCTAAACTAAATTTCTTTTTTTCTTCAACTGAATTAATTCTATTTCTTGAACGAATTCTTTCTGTTGGAATATCTTCTTTTTTTAATGATGGTGATCCTAAAGTATGTGGTGATTGATTTAATAAAATATCAGGTGAACTTAATGAAGGTGATTCATTTGGATGTGGTGAATCAATTGATTTAGTATCAACATTTAAATACATATTCTTTCTAGTACCACCTTTTTTTTTGAAGATTTAATTTTTTTTTTTTTTTTTTCTTACCTGGTCTTGAAGGTTCTATTTTAATTTTTTTTCCTTTGACTTCAATTTTATTTAATGCTTTCATTGCTTTATCTGCTTCTCTTACATCATAAAATTCAATAAATTTATGATGTTTTTTGTTTGGTGTTTCTCTAATCTCTTTTACTTCACCATATTTTCCAAAAATGATTTTCAATTCTTCATTTGAAATAGTTGAATCTAAATTGAATACTACAAGTGTTCCTTGATTTAAATCTCTTTCTGGTGGATTATCTTTAGGAATTGAGTAATGAATATCAAGTTTTCTTCTTTTGATGGTTTTTCCTTGTAAATTCTTCATTGCACCTTTAGCATGTCTAATATCATAATATGAAACCATAATGAATCCACGATGTTTACAAGAAGTATACAAGTTTCTAATTTGTCCGAAATTTTCAAAAAGTTGTTTAAGTTCATCATCATCCAAGTTACCTTTTAATATTGTTAAAAACAACAACAACAACTTACTACTAATGTTTCTGACAAATAAAGTTCTTGATGGATGTTCACCAAGTGGATGTTCAACAAAACTATTATCTTTGAAACTTGAATGTGTTTCAAGTAATGAAGAATTTATCATACTTTTACTACTTTTTGGTGAATAACTTTGTGATAAAAATTTTAAACCACCAATATCATCAGGATTGTTGTAATTACCTGAATAATCAATTCCATCCATTCCACCCATAAATGAGAATAAATCATCTTCATCACCTCCTGATTTTGATGCTTTTTAATTTTTGTTAAATTTTTTTTTTTTTTTTTTACATGTAACGGAATAACTTCTTGTTCTTGAGTCATCAAAGTTATCAAATTCAAAATCTAAATACAAAGGATCTAAATCAATAGTACCTAAGTGACTTTCAAAAGTTGGACTAACTGTTTCTGCTACAGTTTTTCCGCTTCCTGAAAATAAAGTCAAGGTATTAGGTGAAGTAGATAAAGGTGAATTTGATAAAGGTGCTGATTCTGTTATAAAAATATTAATAAATGATAATGGTTTTACTTGATATGTGTTCTCCGATTGCGTTTGAATTCTTTGACGATAATTTTGAATTTTTTTTTTTTGAGCTTACGTGGTGGTGACGATTTTTCCCATCGTAAACTTTTTGATCTTTTGAAGGTGAAAGTATGTTTGATCCGTTCTTTTCATCGTTTTGATGATGCGTTAAAAACGGCGAAGTTGAAGTTGTTGAAAAATCTCCAAAATTGAAAGAGTTGGAAAGATTTGATAAGTTCCAGGCGGACTTATCATTTCCTTTGTTTGTGCCTTGTTGATAGCTCATGATTTCCTCTGTTAGTAGTGACCTCTCGTTGAGATTTGGGTATTGGCAAAAATAAGAGCGTTGATTTTATTGAGAAATCAGTTGACCAATCAAAAAGTGTTATAAGACCATGATGGCCCAATGAGATCGCCGTATCACTTTGAGATTGATTTTTTTTTAGTTTTTAGCTTCGTTGTTCTGTTTTATAGACAAATCTATTTTTGTCATTGGAAGGATAATCCACAAATCATCTTCGATATGGATTCAAATTTTCATTTGTGAGATAAAAACGAAAGAAAAAGAATAAACGTTGAGTTGTGAACGTGCACCGTTTGAAGAAGGGTTGCCCATTTAGGAATTTTTTCTAGACCAATCATACAATTGAATTGCGTCTATTCCTGCAAGTTTTCATGAAAGAAAAATAATGAGAATGAAACTTCTTCAATCACAACCTGTTACCAGCTCCTACAACCTCAATTGAAACTAAGAAACAGGATTCTGTGAAATAGAATTCTGACTGCAGTTTCTGAAACATCTTTGATTCCATATCACTTGAAGTACTTTAAAACATGTTCAAATCTATTCTTTCCAAAATACAATGAAGATTCAATTGACAACCAATCAAGTCACTTTTTATCTTGGAGTTGATGTCGTTCGGTGCGCAATATCAAAACTCAAATAGTACACCAAATACACCAGAAGAAAAAGTAAAAAAAAAACTTTGGAGAGCAAAAATCCATTATGATCCAGATCAAACTGAATTATGGTTAGATTCAAAAACTTTGGAAAATTATTTATTGAAACATGTACAAAAATTTATTTTTCCAGACTTTATCATCAGCTCAAAGTATCCAGAAGTAGAAGAAGAAAGAAAAAAAATTGGATTCAGTTTCAAACCAAAAATTATTTTCACAAAAGTGGAATTTCCAGATAAAGAAGTAATATTCAAGAAATCATTTTTATTTCCTTTTGAATTTGTACATCCTATTATTCAAATTGGTCCTTGGGTTTGTTTCAATTTTTTTTTAATTTTTTAGTTTTTTGATTGGAACAATAAATCAATTGTTCATCCAGAGTATTTTGGATTCAAAAATCTGAGAATTATATGTAATTATACATTAGATACAACATTATCTATTGATAAAATCATCAAAAATGTTTCAGAAATTGTTGTGAAATACAATCAAATGCAATACAAAGAATATTCATGTAATGGATATCACTTTGTTGTAGAAATGATTGAAAAAGGTTTTGAAATAGTTCCTTTTGCTTCAATTAAATTTCCAAAGATCATTATGGAAATGATGGAATCAACAAAAGACTTTGGAAAATTTCATGTTGGAAGAATACCTTACATTTCAGATTTAAATCACATAAAAAATCATCAAGATTTTGATGAATATTGTTTGAAAATTGTCAGAAAAAAGAAAGGAACTATTCAACGTGAAGGACTTCGAGGTTTAGATCAAGGATTATGGAACCAATCAAAATTCTTTGAAAAAAGAAGACAGATGTTATATTTTCAATTAAAATTATTCAAAGAGGTATCAAAAATAACCAATTTTGATTTTGATAAATCCGATTATTTTTTTGATTATTTGATAATGCATTTTCCAAAGAGAGGTGTTGAAGCTGTGAATTCCAAAAATGGATCAGCAATTTATTTACTTATTATGGAATATTTAGAATATTTAGAGAGAGAAATAATAATTATTGATCAAAAAATCATTGATTTTGATGCTAAAGCATGCGTGTTTTCTGCTGTAACAGCTCCTGATTTAGAACTTTTAGATTTAAGTGATCAATCAATTGATAAAATTCCAAAAGAATTAAAAATGTTCAAAAAGTTATGTTATATGTCAATGGAAAACAATAGAATTGTTGAGCTTTCAACAGAGTTATTTCTGTTAACAGATTTGATTACATTAAATTTACAGTCAAATTCAATCAAAGAATTACCAAAAGAATTTCAGAATTTGAAGACATTAAAAATGTTAAATTTATCAGGCAATCAAATCCAAGATGTTTCAAATTTAAATAATCTCAACTTGGAAACACTAAATTTGGCAGACAACAAAATTTCAAATTTTTCCATTGAGTTAAATTACTTGAAAAAGTTGAATTTATCAGGAAATGGGATAAATGATTTAAAAAATTCATTATTGGAATTAAGAAATCTGGAAGAGTTGTATCTTCAAAAAAATCAAATCAACGAGATTCCAACAGAAATCAAAAATTTACAATATTTGATTAAATTGAATTTAAGCAACAACAAAATTGTTAAAATTACTGATGAAATTAAAATATTGACACTATTAGAATCATTTAATCTATCATGTAATAGAATTGAAGAGATTCCATCCATTTTCATAAAGTTGAAAAATTTGAAAAAAATGAACCTTGAAGACAATAGAATTAAGTCATTTCCAAAAGATATTTGTCAATTAATTTCATTAGAAACATTAATACTAAACAATAATTTCATAGATATGATTCCTCCAGAAATCAAAAATCTGAAGAAATTGATTGTATTTGAAATTAATGAAAACATTCTTAATGACATTCCAAAAGAAATTACACATTTAACAAAACTTAAATCATTGGATTTAAGAAACAATAAGAATTTGGTTTTGAAATTTCAACAAAAATTTAATTCAATTTCTGATTATCAAACACTCGCTGATACAAATGGTAAAAATTTCCATCCATGTCATACCAAAGGTTTTTGTCTTGGAATTGAAAGTTATACTGAAATGTACAAACTTTCATGTTGCAAAAATGATGCAAAAAAAGTTCATCAAATTCTTGAAAAAAAAGGATTTGACAGCCAATTAAAATTAGATTTATCTTCAAGATCAATAAAAGAAAAAATAACTAATTTGGTTGATAATTTAGAAAAGGATAACACAGATTTACTCTTCTTTTACTATTCCGGTCATGGAGGAGAAATTGATGGAATCAATTATATTTATGGAACAGATGGTGCTAGTTTTGAAAAAATTGATCTTCAATCCATTCTTATCAAACCTATTTTAAAAATGAAAAAGAAAATGATCACTGTTGTAGTTTTGGATGCTTGTAGAACAGGAAGCAGAAATTCTACTTGGAAAAGTGAAGGCGAGTCAAAAGATTTGAAATCATTCAATATTGAAGGTATCAAAAGAAAAGATCAACAGTTTATTTTTGTCTATGCATCTGATCCTGGTACAACTTCAAGCACGTCAACTTCAGGGATGAGTATTTTCACCAATGAGTTTGTGAAGCATTTGCCAAAGCAATCTTCAATTCAAGACATCTTTGTTGATACTTCAAATGGAATTCATCATATTAAAAACATTGATCAAGTCCCTTGGATCAATGGGAGGTATCACCAGCAAATTCATTTAGAATGATTATGATTGGCTTATTCATCGGGAAAATAAAACATCCTTAAAAAGACAAAAAACAGGGTCCTTATATAAAATAAACTATACTTTTTGAGACTTTCCAAACATAAATTGGAACGAGTCAATCGTTTGCTCAACCAATGAAATTCGTTATATTTTTTTTCGTTGCATATTTCGTTGCTCTTTCTCAACAGGAATTAGTAGTTGACACAGAATACGGTAAAGTTAGTGGTATTGAAAAACCAAAACACTTTGAATACCTCGGAATTCCTTTTGCCTCACCACCTGTCAAAGAATTACGTTTTGCTTCACCAAGACCTGCAAAATCATGGAGTCCAAATGTATACCAAGCAACAAAACAACCTGCAGGATGTGCTCAAAGATGTTTTTTACCTCCAGGAAGTAATTTTTTTTTAACATTTTTTTAAAACCTTTTTAGCTTGCCCAGATAAAGTTTCTGAAGATTGTCTTTACTTAAATGTATACTCACCAAAAAAAGTTTCAAAAGAAGAAAAGTTACCAGTTTTAGTTTACATTCACGGTGGAAATTTTATTCAAGGAAATCCTGGAGCTCCAATTTTTGATGCTGGAATTTTATGTGAAAAAGCAAAAGCTGTAGTTGTTTTAATATCATACCGTTTAGGATCTTTTGGTTTTTTGTTTGATGATACCAATAATATCAAAGGAAATTTTGGATTAGATGATCAAAGATTAGCTATGCAATTTGTTCAAAGAAATATTGGTAACTTTGGAGGTGATTCAAAAAGAGTAACTTTAGGAGGACAATCAGCAGGTGCTTCATCAGTTGCTGCTCATTTAGTTTCTGATAAAAGTAATAACTTATTCCACAAAGCTGTTGTTGAATCTAATCCAATTACAATTCCATGGAAAAGACCATTCAGTGCTGTAGCAACAGCTAAACACTTTTATAAAAACCTTACATGTTCAGATATTGATTGTTTGAGAAATAAACCAATGGATGCTATTTTAGATGCTCAAATTGAAGCTGGAAAACAAGTAAACATTTCAGAATTCCTTCATACTTTTATGGCTTGGACTCCTGTTATTGATGGTGAAGATATCAAAACTGATCTCATGGATGCAATGGAAAAAGGTCAATTTAAAAAAATGCCAATGATTTTTGGTGTCACAGCAGATGAATCAATCATTTTTATTAGAAGAGGTTTTCAAGATAAATTGAATGATGTTAAATATCTTGGATTATTGTACTCCATTTTTGGTCGTTTTGCTTTTAATGTTGTTCAAAAATATCCACCTTTTCCAGTTGGAGGTGATAAAAGACTGGTTTTAGATAGATTGGCAAATGACTATGTATTCTTTGGACCAAACCGTTATTTAATGAAAAATATCAACAAACATAATCCTCATGGCGTTTACTATTGGTACTTCAATAGACCAATGAGCTTCGATGGTATGATATTAATTAATTTTATTTTTAGGATGGGGTCCAATATTTCATTTCTGTAAACCACTTGCTTGTCATGGTATTAATGTTTTATATTTATTTCAATCTATTCCAAAATTCACTCCTGATGAATTGGAAACATCAAATCAAATGATTCAATATTATGCAAATTTTATTCATAATGATAATCCAAGTGTAACAACATTTGGAAAGAAACCAAAAGTTGAATGGCCAAAATTCAATATGGAAACAAAATTACATCTTCAATTTGATAAAACTGAAGTGAAAGTTGGAAAGAATTTACATGAAAAAAAATGTGATTTCTGGGATCGTATGGGTTATAAATTTGGTACTCCATTTGAATTGGAAATGAAATTAAAAAGATTTTATGCAAAACTTCATGAAAATGATGCAAAATAAAAATTTTTTTCATGGAACCGAACTTCAAAAATTAAAATAAATTCTCTTTCACCTCAAATGAATGAAACAGAGGAAGAATCATCTTTGGAATATATTTTATTTTTCAAATCAAATTATTTGAAATATCAGGTTTTTTCAATCATAAATCAAATCAAACCTTTTGATTCATTTTATGATGTGAATCATAAATTCATTGGTTGAAATCCGCTCAATTAGTCTTCCAGATATCAATGCTGATGCTCTTAATAATTTCACTTCAAACAAAGATATTGAAAAATTAATCATACCACCTTTGTTCTCATTGCACTAAAAGAAGTATTGAACAAATATATTTTGAAATTATTTTAATTCTTCCAATTTGATTTTTAATTTCCTTCTATGTCCTGGTAATTCAATCCCAATTTCTTCCAGATTTTGATTCGTCAATCCATACTCCCTCAAAAACTCAAAATCATCATATCCATTTTCAATAAAATTTTTTTCGTATTCAGACATTCCAATCTCCTTGAGAAAACTCTTTAAATCATTCAATTTTTCATTCAGAGGAATTGGTGTATTATTTTCCATTGATGAATAAATTGAAGTTGAGTTTTGAGTAAAACTTGTTGAATTGGATGATGAAGATGACAAAGGTGTAATTTCTTCTTCATTTTCATATTTTCTCTTCAGTTTTTGAAATTTTTGCAGTAAATTTTCTGAAGCAATTCTTTCACTTGGTTCTTTTTCAATACACGATTCTATGATTTTTATGTATTCATTTTTGAACTTAAATTCTGTCGATGATAATATTTTTGGAATTAACAGTCTATTTTCTTCAATTTTGAAATCATAAAAATTCTTTGATTCCAATTCCAATTCCAAACTTTTGTATCTAGTCAAAAGCAAATAGAAGACAATTCCAAAGGACCAGATATCAATAGAATAGTCATATTCTGTTTTTTCAAACAGTTCTGGAGCCATAAATTTTATAGTTCCAACTAAGGATTTTGCAATTGTAGTTTCAAGATTTTTTGAAAAACCGAAATCACCAATTTTGATGGAAAATTCATTGTCATTTTTTTTGACTAAAAAAATGTTTTCAGGTTTTAAATCACGATGGATTATTTTTTTTGAATGACAATATGACAATCCTTCTAATATTTCTATTGAAATTTCAATGATTTGAATTTCACTTATTTCTTTGATTTTAATAAACTTTGAGAGGTCCCCTGAGTTAAATTATTAAAAATCAATTTATAAAATACCTTTAAAAATGTTAAAAATAATATTATGGAGAAACCTTTTGATTAAAATGTTAAAAATTGTGTTGAGTTATTCTTACCTAAGTCACAATAAGAAAAGAGAAAACAAAGTTCTATTGAATCGTTTTTCTTTCTAATGAAATGTTCTTTTAACTCTAATATATTTTTATGATTCAATTTTTCATAAATATTCAACTCCTTGAAATTCAAAATTTTCAAAATTTCTTCTTCACTCTTTCCATCGAAGAAATCTTCATCAAACTCATCTTGACTTAAAAAATTATACAATTCTATTATTTTAATTGCAAAATATTCATCATTTTTTTTGACTAAATGGACAACACCTTGTGAACCATTTCCTAATCTGATTGGTTAGAATTTTCTAAAAAGAACAATTAAAAACCTTTTGATAATTTCGTAATCTCTTATAAACTGTTTTTTCTTTTTAATTTTCTTTCCTTTGACCAAATTTGAGTCAAATATCCACATTATTGACATATTTACATACTCATCATCAATGGTATTATATTGTGAACCTCCATAGATTAAAATTCTGTCGATTTCATGAACCAAACTACAAGCCCCAACTAAAATCAATGAATCATCAATATCTTCTACATGATTCCAAACTTCATCGTAAGTATCAAATGAATAGATATTATCCATTGAAAAATTATTTTCATATTTTGTGTTATTTCCAATCCCAAACAGAATAAATATGAAATTTCCTATTGAACACATTGAGTGGCCGTACCTTGCTGTTGGTGAATTTTTGTTGGTGGAAATTTGTTTCCATTTTTGTTTTTCCAAATCAAAATACCATAAATCATTCAATACCTTGGAACCACAATTGCCTCCAAAAACATATAATTTTGAATCAACAATTGCTGATGCATGTTCTGCTCTTTTCTTTGGAACCAAATTTTCTTCACCTTCTATTGTCTGTTGTAGCTCTTCAAATTTAGATTTTCCAGAAATACTCCCTTCATGTAAGCAAGACCATTCGAAATAATGAATTGAATATTTATCTTTTCTTTTCTTTTTGTACTCTAGCATCCAAACATCATTTAAGTATTTATTCATTGATTGATTTCCTCCAAAAATGATGAGTTTATTTGATTCATATACAGATGCAGAATGATAAAATCTTGGTTTTGGTTTCTGTCCTGACTCTATCTGAGGTTGATACCACTTATATTTATCACCAGGTAAAATTGAAAAAATCCATAAATCGTTGAATGGATTTGACTTAAAAAACTTTTCTTCCATGCCACCAAATAAAATCAATGTATCATCTTGTAATGTTGAAAAGGTATGGCCATATCTAGAAGCTAAAAATTTAAAATTTGTGAAAAAAATTACCTGGTAATTTCTTGAAAGATAAAAGATTTGGTAGTGATGATTTAACATTCGGATATGAATCAAAAAAACTTTTTTTTTGTACATCATAAATCCATGTCTTATTGGAATTTCCTAAATCTTGATTCTTTCCACCAAAAATAAAAATCTTCGAATTTTTTTCTGATTTTGTCATCGAGTGACCGGTCAAACTTGGATTTTTGTGATGTGATAGTATATTTTCATTATATATTTTCAAAGGTGAATTTGGTGATGAAATTTTTTGGTTGTGGAGAATAAAAGATGTTCTTAAAACTTTGTTGTTTAATAAATGAGTTTCTGCTGATGGTAATCGTGAAATTTTAGTTTCCAAAAGTTCCTCTGTTTTCTTTTGTTGTACATTGAACGAGCCAGAACGGTTTTTCCTCCGACTCATTATTTATGAGAACCACCAACTATTTTTAAAAACAGAATCTGATTGGTAGACTTTTTTTTTGTAAAACTTGATTCATCTGAGCTCTAATTCAAGTTGTTCTTTTTCTGATTCAATGAATATTTCTTTGATTGTTTTAATGTCGTAGTATTTCATCAGACTTTGGGTCTTCTTTGTTGAATTGCATTTCTGAATTTATTGATTATTATTGATCATCGTAAGTGGTATTGAAATTGATGTTGCTTTTTTATATTTGTCCCATAGGAACTGCCATGTGAAAATAAGTTTGATATCCATTCTAAAAATATGATTTGGCTGTGGAAAATACACAAGAATTTATTTTAAAAGGAATAAGATGAAAAAAATTACACTGAGAGAAAATAAAATGTGGTGTTGATTTTTTTCGTATTGATCACACGTTTTGCCTTGTTTTTTAATTTCAACTTCCAAATGTTGAATTCTTTTTTCCTGAGAGATTGTTTCTTCTTTAAAAATTATATTCTTCCCTTGTTGCAGGATCTTTTGAATAACTTGAAAATGTTCGAGATCTCATCTTATTAAATCTTAATTTTATTGTTTTTATCATTGAACCAATCAAAATTCTGTTTGTCAGAATATATTCATTGTTCTGATTTGACTTCTGGTAATTCTTTTGATCTCCAATTTTGCATTCCTTTTTCTAAATGATTCAATTTTTCAAAACCTAAATCTCTTAATGCTTTTACTCCAGCAATTGAACGATGAGCACTCAAGCAAATACAAGTAATTTGAATATTTGGGTCTAAGTTTAATTTTTTTAATCTTTCATGAAAATTCCAAGGTTGGAATAGTGAACAACTTATAGCTCCTTCAATATGTCCATGTTTATATTCTGATTCTGTTCTCACATCAACAATTTGGATTTCTTTTGGTTTTTTTTTCACTATTTCCAAAAGGTCTTCTGGTGTGATAGTTGGTATTTCACCATGAGGATCAAATGTCCACATCCATGACATTTGAGAAATTTGAGCAATGAACAGATGATTGGTTTAAAAAATTACCAATTATAGAAATTTGCTTTCAAAAAAAGTTTCATTCAAGAATATAATTGTAACATTTCTTTTGAATCATGCACTAAACTCCAAAAATTGGTATTCCTTCAAAAAAATGTTGAATTTGAGGAGAAATTTCTGATTTGATAAATCCCATCTTTCACTTCTGCTTCGTCAATGTACTTCAAAAAATATTCATGCCATATTTTACTTCTATTTGCACCAAAAGCTTCAGTAATTTGAATATCCAACCTATACATATCACCTGAATCAAAATCTGCGCAATCTAAACCAATTACATTTTTCTTAAATTGAACTACTTCACATAGAGTCAATAAAAAATAAGTTTTGAAGACAATATGAGTATCATTCAATTTATCAAAATGAACCTTTCTTGTTGATGTTTTGTTTGGTATTAAACCTAAACTTATTCTTTTTGGCTTTTTTGTTTTTTCAAAAATGAGAAATTGATCAGAGAACAAAAAAATAACAACATTCTTTTCTTCAATCATTTGGTTCTTTTTTTTGATTTTGACAATAGCAGAAGTTTCATCAATATAATTTGTATAATCAATAACCACTAAATCAATATCTGCTACAAATTGTTGAATTCGTGCAATGGCTTTAGCAAATTCGTATTTTTTCTTCTTGTCATTCAATGTTTCAAGAATAGAGTCAATTTTTTGTTTTGACAAAACGAAATGGTTATAATCCACATGATAAGTAGATGTATTTTTTATCAATTCTTTCAATAATAGAGAGTATCTTGGCAGTCTTTGAATTGGTTGGATATAAAGTGATTGAATTGTGTGACCTCCAGGTATTTCTGTGTTTTCAAACTCTTTGTAGTTCTTTGTTAGTTTCATTATATCTTCTAAACAATCATCAAATGTGTTACAAAATTTTGCATAAATGCAGAAAGAAGGAATTTGTGAATAAAATATTTCTCCAAAATTGGTAATAGGAAAGTGCTCTAAAACTGCATGGAGTTTTGATAAAAATGAAGAATGGACAGCTATAATTTCATCTAAATTTGAAAATGTATTCACCACTTCAATTTCTTTGATAATTTTTTTTTTCAACATTGGTTCTTTGTAGTACTTTTTTATGTAAATTTTTTTTTTTGTTTTACTTGGATTATATAAATTAAGCACCTCAGATATTCTTCTTCAGTTGTAATTATTTCTTTTAAAATGTTGTTTCGTTCTCTAAGCCCTTTTGAAATTGTTGATTTTTGAAATTGCTCCACTTTAAAATTGGTGAGAAAAAATGTTCTTTTTTTACCTAAATTTAAAAATTTATCTGTTTGTTTTTTTCTTTTAAAAGCTCTTTGAATAAAATTTATGTGTGTTTCAGCGTCAGTTGGTTTAATATATTTCAACTGGTTTTTTGGAATAAGTTTTTCATAAATTTTCAATAAACGTTCAAGTTTCTTGTTTTTCTCTCTTTCTATTAACAGTTCTTCCCTCAGTTTTTCAAAACCAGAAATTGTTTCAATGTTCATTGTTGCCGGAAAATAAACCAATGAAAATCATCAGAAAGAATCTGGCTTTTTGAAAGTTGGTGGATCATTCTGACTTTAAATTTTTCTTTTTCAAATCAAAAATTTATTTTCAAAAAAATGTGCTGGATGGATTGATGTGATAGATATCATTATTTTTATCTGCTTCATCAATATATCTCAATAAATTCTCATGCCAAAATTCAGAACGATTTGTTCCTCTTTTTTCATTTAATTGAAATTCTAATTTGACTTTCTGATTGATTTCATGATCAACTGAAATTAAACCAAGACATTTTTGTTGGAATCTAACTACAGATGTATCTGATAAATAATAATAGTTTTTGAAACAAACATAAATTTCATTGTCTTTGTCAAAATGAACTTTAGAACGTGGTGATCTTGGAAGTAATCCTCCAAATGTAACTTTTCTCGGTTTTTTTGTTTTTTCAAAAACTAAAATGATATCTTTGAACAAAAATAAAAGACATTCAATTCCCAAAATTTCTTCTTCTTCTTTAGTTTTCATTGGAAGAAATTTGACCATTGCGAGATCTTCTGTGACGAATTTTGTGTAATCTAAAGTAAAACGCATCAAATCTTTTGTAAAAGCATCAATTTTTTCAATAGTTCTTTCGATGTCGTATTTTCTTTTGGTTTCATTGACCAATTGAAGAATTTCATCAACTTTTTTTTTTGCTGATACAAAATGAGAGTATTCTTGATGTTCTTCATCAGTGTTTTTAATAACTTCTCTTAGTAACAAAGAATATCTTGGTAAGCGTTGAATTGGTTGGATGAATAATGATTGAAAAGGATGATTTCCAGGAATCAATTTTCTTTGTTCTTCTAATAGAACATTGAACCATTCTTTTGAATTTTTAAGATCATTGAATTTATCCATTGCTTCATTATACTTATTGCAATACCCAATATAGTGCATAAAAGTAGGTGCAAAGTCTAAAATAATTGAACCAAAATCTGAAAGGGGAAAATTGGACATTTTCCATTTTAATTTTTCCAATAAAGTTGTGTGTATAGCGATTAAATCATCTAAATTCAAAAAAATCTCCGAGATTTGATTTGGCTTCAATATTTTTTTGTTAATGATGGGTTCTTTGTAATACTATTTTTAAGAAAAAATTAAGAAAATTTTTTTGATAATACGATGTTCAAATAGTTCAAACTATTCACGTAATCAGATTCTGTTTTTATAATTTCCTTCAAAATGTTATTTCTTTCTTTCAATCCTTGTGATAATTTTGAAGTGGAAAATTTTTTCACTATTTGAATTTTTTAGTTAATTTGGATTTTATATACTAAATTTCAATAGATTTTGAGTGTTTTGTTTTCTTTTGAATGACTGTTGAATTATTGTCAAATGAGTTTGTTCTTCTGTTGCTCTAAGGTATTTTAACTTCTCTTTTGGTACATACTCGGAGTATACCTTGAGCAATTTTTCAAGTTCCTCAATTTTCTTTTTACTCTCTTTCAGTTCTTTCCGAGCTTGTGCAAGTGTTTCTTCGCTCATTTGTTGTTTTTTAAAATACCTATTTGATTGGTCAAATTTGTACAACAAATACCAAGTGGGAAACAAGTTAATTTCAAAGAAAAATTGTTAATTTAATTATTTCAAGAATTTATTTTGAAAGACTATTTTTGATGCCTTAAAAAAATGCACTTGATGGATTAATATGATAAACATCATTGTTTTTCTCAGCTGCGTCAATGTATTTCAATAAATTTTCATGCCAAAAGTCACAACGATTACATCCTAATGTATCTTTAATTGCAATTTCAATCATCACTTTTTGATTGGTCTCAAAATCAACAGAACACAATCCGATGACTTTATTTTTATATTTGACCACAGCACTTTCAGATAAGTAAAAATATTTCTTGAAAGTGATGTACATTTCATTTTGTTTGTCGTAATGAACTTTTCTTGATTGTGGTTTGCTCCCCAAGACAAAAGATACCTTTCTTGGTTTTCTTGTTTTTTCAAACATCAAAATAATATCCTGAAACAAAAAAAGAAGAGATTCAATTTCTATTGGATCAGTTTGGTCAACCTTTTGTTTCATTGGAAGAAATTTGACCATTGCTAATTCTTCACTTAAGAATTTTTCATAGTTCAACTTAAAGTACATTATATCAGCTGTAAATTGCTCAATTCTTTTGATTTTCTTTTCAATTTCATATTTTTTTTTGTTTTCATCAACCAATTGGAGAATTTCATCAAGTTTTTCTTTTGCATGTACGAAATTTGGATATTCTAGATGATTCACGTCAGTTTTTTTGATAACTTCAGCTAACAGTAATGAATATCTTGGCAAGCGTTGGATTGGTTGAATGAATAATGATTGAAGTGGATGGCCACTGGGAACATATTTTCTTTGTTCATCAAGGAAACTTGAAAATTCTTTTGATGATTTTTTCAAATCATTAATTCTATTCATAGCTTCGTTGTATTTATTGCAATAGTGAATGTAAAGCAAGAAATCTGGTGTTGTTTCCAAAAATAAATTTCCAAAATCTGATTTAGGAAAGGCGTCCATTTTCAATTGTAACTTGTTCAAGAAGGATGTATGAATCTTAATCAAATCATCCAGATTCAAAAAAATCTCAGAGATTTCTGTATCTTTGAAGAACTTCTTTTTAACAATTGGATCTTTATAAAACTAGTGGTAAAAAAATTAGGAATTTTTTTTTGTAATTACAGTGAGCAAATGAATCAAAGAGGTAACGTAGTCATTCTCCGTCTTCACAATTTCTTTAAGTATGTTGTTTTTTTCTTTCAATCCTTGTGCTTCTTTTGAACTTGAAAATCTTGTCACTTTGAGGTTCTTTTTTAGTTTTTTTTTGACTTTTACAGAGATTTAATAAATTTTGAGTGTTTTTTTTTCGTTTGAATGTCTTTTGAAGATAGTTTATGTGAGTTTCTTCTTCTGTTCCTTTTAAATATTTCAATTTTTCTTTTGGAACGTATCCTGAATAAACTTTTAAAAGCCTCTGTAATTCTTCAATTTTGGAATCCTTTTCTTGAATTTCTTTTGTTAGTGACAGTATTTTTTCTTCCTGTGAAGTCATTTTTCTGTGTAACATCTGATTGGTTCATTCAAATTTGGCAATTTAAACCTCCCAAAGAAATCATGATACTCTGACCAAGAATTTACGAAATTTTGATGTTTCAGATGAAAGTTCAAATCCACGTGTTTTGATTGGCAGATTAAAAAAAAAAAAGACGTTGAACAAACAATGTGGAATAAACAACTCTTTGCATTAATACTCGCTGTCATTTTATCAACAGTCGTGTCGGTGCCTGCTGACTGTGTGTCAACAAATATTATGTCAGTGGGAGAATAAGAAACACAAGTCCTTGACGAAATTGCCGAAGAATTCCAAATCCAAGGGTTTTATGGACATGATGGATGTGATCCAACTTATACATGCTGTAATAAAACAAAAAAAATTAACATTCTCCAAAGCTTACAAATGTCCTTGTGGTGAAAGAATCTTCTATGACTTGAGAACTTTTCCAAATTGGAGCGTCATCAGAAAAGTGTGGAAGAAAAAAGTCTGTAAAAGAATCAACTTAAAAAAATGGCTGGAACGTCAAGTCAATATTTACACTCAACAAGTTGATAAAGTTGGTTTGAGACATGCCTTCAGAAATACAATGTTAAAAAAGTTCAAAAAGATTGTCAGCAAATATAAAAAGATTTGTAAAGATGATAATGTCAAAGTACAACTTTCACAAGGTATCCGTTCAGTTTCATTTTTCCTTAGAAATGCTTTTTATTTTCTTGCTTCAATTAAACATGGAAAAAAATACAGATCACTTGCTAAACAAAGGGCTGATGATGTTTTTAAATTATTTAAAAAAAAAGCTAAAAAAAATGAATTTAGATTTTGTCGTTGTGTTAAGTTTGAAAGATTTTTAACATCATCACAAAAAACTCATTTTCAAAATGAAGTGAATGACTTATGCAATGAAAAATGTGGAAACCAATAAAAAAACAATTGCTTTTTCTTCAACCAGTTTTCTTTTTTTTTAAACCAACAACTAGATGATTGGTCAAATTTTTTGAATTAGAAGAGATGTGGAAAGAGGTTCAACAAAAAAACACAGTAGAACCAAAAAAGGTGGTAAGACACATAGGGTTTACACACAATGACAAATTATTCATTCAAGCTGGAACAACACTTTTGTCAAATTCAACTTTAGATCCAATTGATGTATTAAAAGTGTTTGATTTTCAAACCAAAAAATGGACACAAATATTAGATATAAATCTTCCTTCAAAACGAACAGGACACTCATTTGTAAAATATAAAAACAAAATTTTCATTTATGGAGGAACAACTGGAAGCAGGGTTTACTTGAATGATTTGCATGAATTTGATTTACAAACATCAACTTTTTCAAAGGAAATTTACAGATTTAAAGGTATTTCAGATCGATTTGGACAAACTGCTGCACGAATAAATGAAAAAATGATCATCTTTGGAGGCATGTTATTTAGTTTTCAAACATTCAATTGGAAATATTATAATGATTTTTATGAAATCAATTTAGACACAAAAGATTATAAAAGAATTATATTACATCCTGAGAGTGATGAAATTGAAGCAGTTGGAGCTCATTCGTCGATTGAAAATGAAAAAACAAATGAAATTTATATTTTTGGTGGTTTGAATTCAAAAGGAAGATATAATTTATTTTACTGTTTGAGTTTGAAAGATAATCAATATTTTTTAAAGGAAATTAAACCAAAAGGTGAAGTTCCTTCAGTTAGAGCTGGATCAGGGATTTCATTTTTTTCACAAAGCGTTTATATTACTGGTGGTTATGATGGAAATGAAGCTTTAAATGATACTTATAGGTATGATATCAATAGTAATATGTGGTATAAATTTATATATCAACTTCCTTTTGGAATCCGATTGCACTCTATGAATATAAGACAATTTAGAGAAGGATATTCTTTAGTGATTTTTGGAGGTGTTGGAAAAGATGACAATGAACATCATGGAGATATTTTAGAATTAGTTATTGACTGTAATAATTTCATGAAGAGTTTATTTCAAAATTCAAATTACTTAGATGTGAATTTAATGTTTCATTCTTAAATCAACAAAAAGTAAGGAGAACTATATGAAACAAAATTTCTATTAATAATTTCTATCAACTCTTCGTTAATACTTCCAAAAACAATCTCATGCAAACGGTTCAAAAAAATTTACATTTTAATATTTTATTTTACATTATTTTTGATTCTCATTTGATAATTTAAGCATCGATTTTACGTGTCCATTATTGCCCAATTTTTGAAAAATTTCCAAGGCTTTTTGTGAATTTTTTTCAAAACCAATTCCTTGTTCATAACAGATTCCTAATTGATATTGTGATTCCACATGTCCTTTATTTCCAATTTCTGTTAAAATTCTTAATCCTGTTCTTGAATCCTTTTCAACACCTTGTCCACTTAACAAATTCTTTGATAATTCATGTAATGAATCTAAGTATCCTCTTTTTCCAGATTTCATAAACCATTGATTTGCTTCTTTTTTGTTTTCTTTTACTCCACAACCGTTTTGATAACACATTCCAATTTCATATTGAGCTTGATGAAAACCTGAAGCACCTGCTTTCAAAAACCATTTAAAAGCTATTTTTTCATCTTTTTCTACACCATAACCATTTTGATAGCAAACACCAAGTTTATGTTGTGAAGGAAAATTATCTTGTTCAGCAGATGTTATGAAATATTGAACTGCTTCTTTATATTCTTCTTTATCAAAATAATGTTCACCAACTTCATATTGTGCTTTTGGATGTCCATTTTTAGCAGCCAGTTTGAAAAAGTACAAAGCATGACTTGAGCTTTTTTCAACACCAATTCCATCTCTATAGTTTATAGCTATATTGTATTGTGATTTTACATGATTTTGTTCAGCTGCTTTATAATACCATTTCATAGCTTCTTCAAGATTTTTTTCAACTCCAACTCCTCTTTCAAAGCTAATTGCGAGGTTATATTGGGCTGTAGCATAGCCTTTGAAAGCAGATTTTAAATACCACTTAAAAGATTCTATTTTGTTTTTTGGTGTTCCAACAGCTGTTTCATAACATAGAGCCACTTTGTTTTGAGATATTTCGTTTCCATTTTTGGCTGAAAGTAAAAACCACTTAAAGGCTTCTTTATCATTTTTTTTTTCTTGATAATAAATACCCACTTGGTATTGTGCTGTTGCATCTCCTCTTTTTGCTTTTATAAATAATTCGTCGGTTGAAGTGTCTTTGTTGTAAAGGTCTGGAGTACTTATTGATTTTCTGTTTTTTGAAAGTTGTTTTTTATCTTTGAATGAACGGTAAGAATTGGATTTGAATGCTTCTTCCATTACTGCATTTTGTCTATTGCCCATTGGTTATGATTTGACCAATCATTGGATTCTTTGAAACGTTAAATCTTTTTTAAATATTTTTCTAATCTTTTATTTGTAGAATTGAAAAAATTAACAAAAGATGGAATAGTTGATTTTGATTGAAAAAAATATTATTGTGTCATATGAACAGGAAATAGATCAAGAAAAAATTTTAATTCCAAGTGAAGTTCAATCGTTTCAGAGACTGATTCCATTATATACAATATGCATTGTCAATTTGGAAAAGTTGAATCTTTGAATAGTTCTTTTATTTCTTTTTCTCAAAAAATATTGAACCTGTTTCAGATGGATCTGAAAATGGACATAAACTCTCATGTTTTCCTTCATCTTCATTGAATTTCAAATCCAATGGTTGATAAATTTCATTTTCATTTTTGGCATAATGTCTCAACCAAAAAGCTCTATCGAACCCTTTCAACAATTCATATTCACTCTTATACTGTATATCAAAGTCCATATCTTTTGAAATTAATTTCAAGACGAACTCATCCAGTTGTTTGTGTGTTTGAAATTTAGTAAATTTTTTGATTTCGAATTTCTTTTCAAATTCCTTGTTTTGAGTCTCAAAAATCAATTCAGAAACACCTTTTGTTTTCATTTTTTCAATAAATAATCCTTTAAGTTTTAAAATAATGAAATTTAAGGTACCTAAAGGACCTTCAAATTTTGGAATGATATTCAATTTTAGAAGTAAATCTTCAATAAAATGTTGACAATTTCCATACACCTTTTTATCTTTTGGTGTTCTATCATATCCTTTTGTTGTATTCCATTTAACTATTACATTTGAAATGATATCCAGTGTTGTATCTGTTTTTTCAATTGAGTTTAACAAACCGATATCAACAGTGAAAAGTGCAACTTTGGATGAACATTTCCTGGGAATACATAGTCCAGAATCATTCCATTCAAAATACCATGGACCTAAAAAATTAAAGCACAAATAGAGTCGCTACCAATCCTTGAAATAAAATTAAAAAATGAATATTACAACAAGGATGTATGAAAAATTCCAAAAGTTGGACTTATATTCAACATATTTAGTACAGGTGAAATTATTTGTCGACCAAGATTATCCGATAAATTCTGTAATGTTTCAGTTATTATCAATTTAATTTTCAACTTTTTTTCAATCTTGTTTTCAACTTCAATTTGAATAGTTTCACCACCTGAAACTGAATAACTCATTTTTTCTGATAAATCTTTTGTATTCAAATAGGTTTCTTTCAATAATTTTTTTTCTGAAATTATTTTTGCCAATTGTTGTAAGTCTTTCAACTCCTCTTTTGAATATTTTTCCAACGACAAAATTTTTTGTAAAACTACTTGATATTTTTGTTTCTGTGTTAGTATTACGTCATCAATTTCTTGTGGATCTTTTTTGCTTCCTCCTAACAAATACTGAAACATCTGAATATTTGATTGGACAAGGAAAACTTGAAGAAAAAAAAACAAAATGAGCAGAACACCATTGATCGGAGGAAACTGGAAATGTGTAAGTATTTAATAAAGAAACTAAACAAGAAATCGTTCAGAATGGAACAACAGCGACTGTTAAATCACTCTTTGAAACATTTAACAAAGCAGAAATTCCACAAAATACTGAAGTAGTAATAGGAGTACCTACTATTCACCTTGGACTTGCTTCTTCAGTGGCTTCAAATGGAATCAAAGTTTCAGCTCAAAATTGTTATAAAACAAAAGGTGCTTTCACAGGAGAAACATCAACAGAAATGCTCACTGATATGTCAATTGAATGGGTAATTCTCGGACACTCAGAAAGAAGACATGTGTTTGGTGAATCTTCAAAACTCATCGGTGAAAAAACAACTGCTGCTTTGGCAAGTGGAATTAAAGTCATTGGATGTGTTGGAGAAACTTTAGAAGAAAGAGAATCAGAAAACACAAAAAGAGTAGTTGCTGAACAACTTGATGCGTTCAAAAACTCAATGAAAACTGAAGATTGGAAAAATTTTGTTGTTGCTTATGAACCTGTGTTTGACTGTTTTTTTTTTGACATTTTTTAAAGATGGGCAATTGGAACTGGAAAAACAGCATCACCACAACAAGCTCAAGATGTTCATGAATTCATCAGAGATTGGATAAAGCAAAATGTTTCAGAAGAAGTCTCAAAAACAACTAGAATATTATATGGAGGAAGTGTAAAAGCTAATAACGCTTGTGAATTATTTGAAAAAGTTGATATTGATGGATTTCTTGTTGGAGGTGCTTCACTTGATGAATCATTTATCAAAATTATTCAATCAGTCAAAACACCAAAAAAATAAAAATTATCCGTTGAAAATTTATCCGAAAAATAAGACAGTTTTCTGTTCGCATTGTATGAACGTTTAAATCCCAATTATAAAAATAAACTGGATTAAAACTGACCAATAGTTTCATTGATTAGAGATAATTGACAAAACAAATGAAGAAATTGTTTGGAAAATCAAGTCCATCTAAAGATGAGATAAGACCTAGTTCACTTCCAAACAAAAGAAAATCAATTACTCTTGATAATATTGATCTTTTTTTAAACAGAAATAAAAGTAATAGTTTAAGTCATTCAAGACGTCTTGAAACTTCAGAAGTGGTTTCAGATGGTTCATTGACAAAAAAAAGAGCTTCAAGAAGAAAATCTTTGGCTGATATGCTTGTAAAATTAGATTATGATAATAACAACGTACAAGTTTATTCTTTGGAAAAAGATTCACTTTTTGTTGAAGATAATCAATTAGTTATTTCTAATTTCTCCGATTTTTTGAAACCATTGGTTCCAAAAGGAGCAATTGAAGTCAAAGTTAATAAGGGATCTTACATTGTAGAAATTGCAAATCGAAATGAGTTAAAAGGAGTTTTGAGGTTTAGTGTATCAATCATAGAAGATAAATATTCAAAAAAGGAATACATGATTCGAGCGAATGAAGTGCTTCAAAAGAATTTCCTCTTTTTTGAGGAAAAAACGATAAGGGTGTTTTTAGAACCAGATTTGAATCATCCTGTAGAGTATTCTGGTTATATTTACAAAATTGAAAAAGAAAAAGATTTTGAATTGCAATTTTAAATTAAATATTTCCATTGGAAAAAAAAAGAAAATCTTTGGGACTTTAGTATTCAAACTTGAAGTTGAGATTGAAATATTTTTGACATTTCATAACATTTGGAATATCTATTTTGTTGATCAAATCACTAAAGAATTCTTTGTTCAATTGTAAAAAATATTTTGTCAATCGTTTATCTTTTTTGTATGCTTTTTCAAAAATCTCTGCATCCATTTGGTCTTTCAAATTTAATCCATAAAAACCATAAGGAAAATGTTCAACACCATGCAATAGAATTTCCTTTTTTGGTGGTAAACAACACCTACAATACACCATGAAAAATGGTGGAAAAATTTCAATCAATTTTTTAACTTCTTCCACAGTGAAATTATAAATTTTGAATTGATAGTTATGAATAACGAAAATGTAATACGGATTTTCCTCTAACAACTCAAAAAATCTTGGTTTTAGTAGTTCTGATACTTCATCAACAAGAGGAAAAACCTCTTCAAATTCATCATATTCAAAGTCATCTTCATCATAGTCATCTTCAGTGTATGTTGGCAATATATGAGTATATTCTTCATCTGATTCATCATTTTCGTGTAGATCGACCCAAATATTACGAAAAGCTTCTTTGAATGAAAAATCATTTGATGTATTGGTTTCAACATTTGAATTTGATCCACTTCTTGAAAATCGAAATCTAAGTGGAGCATTTGCATCATACAAGCGTCCAATAGAGGAAGGTAAAAATTCTGTGATGATACGTCTTAAAATAGAAAAATGCACTGAGTGAACGTTCACAGTTGTGAAATGATCAAGAATTCCTTTGGCTATATCTTTAGATAATGTATCATCCAAAAAGTGCCCACCATCAGAATTTCCAATGACATCCAATAAACAAAAACATTTCTCAAAATGACCAAGATGAAAATAACAAACTGCTTTAGTTAGTTTAAAAACTAAATCATTGTCAAAATATTTCAACCAATTATCACATAATTTGATGGCTCTGTGATGGCCTGCATGTTCAAATAGTTCAAACTCTCCTAACATGGTAAAATAAACTTTTAGAAAATAGTCATCTCGGTATTTTTTGAATGTTTTTTTGAACTCTTCAGAAAATTCAATTAATTGTTCAAAATTGAATTCTTCAACTTTTTGTATTTCTATTTTTTGTTTTTTTAAAGATAATTCGTTCAATTGTTCAAAAGTTTGTTCTTGTTCTTCTTCAATAATCTCCAGTAACTTTCGTTTTATGTTCTGTTGATAAGGAACCTCTTCTTCCATCACAGATTGATTTGTTGGTCAAAATTGACCAATGAAACTCTTGAATTTCTTTTGTTGAAAAATAAAATTGAAGAATTGGGAGAAAATTGTCATTTTTTGTTTGGTAGTTTTTACTGTCATTTCATTGGTTCATGTCTTAAAAAAAAAAAAAAATTAAAAAAAAAATCAAGCACAAGTTCTTTCAGAAAGAGATATTCTTTCTTTATCACAAGACAATCTGGTAATAGATTCTATTTTGACTTCTGTTGGGACATAGAGATTTACTTTTATTTTTAAACCTTTGTTTTCAATGAACAAAACCGTTTTTTCACTCATTAAAAAAGAAAAAGAAAATAATTCCAACATTTTTTACAGAAATGATTGGCTCAATTTTTTTTGACAGATGAAAAGAAAGAACCAAGAGGAAAACGAAACAACAAATAAAAAACTTAAAATTCCAGTGGAAGAAAATGATGAAGAAGACATAGAAGAAGTCTATTTCAGTGAAGAATTCAGTGATGAAGAAGAAGAAGACACTCCTGAATTCAAAAAAGTTATTGATGAATATAGTGAATGGATAAAAAAAAAAGAATTAGAACTTGGAAAGAGTTATTGTAGTCTTGATCATTTGAAAAAAAAAAAAAAAGAAATTACGTTACAAGATTTACAAGCAGTTGGTCATATTTTTCTTGAAAATTCAGTTTTTGATGAATTAGAAAAACTTGGAAAGAAGTTATTTAAACAGTTAGGTATTGATGAAGATGACAGTTTTTTCATGTCAAACTCTTCAACTTCTTATGAATATTTTGACTTTTTCTCGAAGAATTTAGGATCCAAAAAGGAATTTAAATCCATAAAAGAAGAATTTTCAAGGGTTTTTTCAATGACTTTTTTGTTTAAAAACAATACTGAATGGTACAGAGACACAGATGTACCAGAAGAATGTGAAAAAATTTTAAATGAATTAGGAGGCAGATGGTTGAAATTATTATCTCATGGAGAAACTAAATGTGGATATACAGGTGAAAATGCAGATCAAAATATTATTGATTGGTTAAATGAAATGAAATCGGAAGTTGAAGAATTTTTACCTGATTTAGAAATTGATACTTGGGTTGAATCAGAAGGTGAAACAGAAGAAGAAGATTCAGATGATGAAGAATAAATTTCATTCTTATGAACCCTGAAGCATCTGCCGAATCTTATTGGTCCAACAGTGATGAAAAGAAAAAACAAACAACCAGAAACTACTTCAAAAAAAAAAAAGACAAAAACACCACACGAAGAATTTGAAGAACACATTGCAAATAAAGAGAAAGAAACAGAAAGAGTATTTTTGCCTCTTGAAACCATTGACAAAGAAGAAGATGAAATTACTTTGGAAGATTTTATGTTTTTAGGTGGAATTTATTTAGAAGACTCAATATTACAAGAATCAAATGATCTACAAGATGAAATATTTAAAAAATATGGGGGTAAAGGATGATGATTCTATTATTATGACCAATACAAGAACTTCTTATGTTTTTTTTGAAATTTTTAAAAAAAAACTTGGAAATAAGAAATTTAAATCGATAAAAGAAGAATTTTCAAGGGTTTTCTCATTTACTTTGGTATTCAAAACACTAGAATATTGGTACGCAGATACAGATATGCCTGAAGAAGTTCAAAAAATAATAATTGAACTTGGAAAGAGATAGGTGAAGTTATTGAACGAAAAAGAGGAAGAATGTGGTTATACAGGTGAAATGTTTCCGAATATCTTATCAATTGGTTAGATGATTTTAAGAGTGATATTGAGTGTTGAATGGAAGATTTTGATTTGAAATTGAAAACATGGCCAACAAAAAAGGAAAAGAAACCAAAAAATGATCAAACAAAAAAGAAAAATCAAAATCAAAAGTAAAAGTAAAAGTTTATAAATTGTCAATTTTAATTGGTTCAATATCTTTTTCATTTAATTTGAAATTGAAAACTTTTGAGTAGAAATATAACTCAGAGTCATATGCTTTTCTTATATTTTCACTAATTCTAAACCCATGTTGTTCACCTTCAAATAAAATCAATGATACAGGTAAACCTTTTTCTTTCACAGCTTTGTAGAACATTTCAGCTTGATTTGGTGGGACAATTTTATCTTCTAGACCTTGTAATAAAATCATTGGAGCTTCAATTTTTTCACAATGATGAATTGGAGATCTTTCCTTGTACTTTTTATTTTCGGATTTTGGATCATAAGAATCGACCAATAAATCAAGATATCGAGCCTCAAATTTATGAGTGTCACTTGCTAAAGCTTCTAAATCACTGACACCATAAAGAGAACAACCTGCTTTGAAAACGTTTGTGAAAGCTAAACAAGCCAAAGTGGAAAATCCCCCTGCAGAACCTCCATCAATGCAAACTTTTTCAGAATCAACTCCCTTCTCTTTGATGCAATATTTCACAGCAGAAACACAATCCTCAACGTCAACTATACCCCAATTTCCTCTTAATCTATTTTGATATTCTTTTCCAAAACCAGTTGATCCACCATAATTCAAATCCATCACTGCAAATCCATGAGATGTCCAATATTGAATTGATAGATTGAGCACTGAATTTGCAGCAGCAGTTGGACCACCATGGATTTTACACAAGAGAGGTGGTTTTGATCCTTCAATTCCTTCATAATTTGCATTTTTAGGTGGATAAAAAAATCCAAATGAAGTTGTTTCTTTTCCATTAAAAGTGGTTGGAAATTCAACTGATTCAGGTTCCGATAAATTCTCTTTGTTCAGTTTATTATTAAATTCTTCATGAATTATTTCTAATTTACTCATTGGAGTTCCATTGTTGATTGAAATGTCTAAACTATAAACAGTCCAAGATTGGTCAAATGATCCTCCAATGATTGCAACTTTAAAATCATTTCCTTTTGCAGATGTTAATTGTATCTCTGCAAAACAGCTGATTGGAACATTTAATTCAATACTTTTAGAAGAATCAACTTCAAAAAGAGCCAACTTTGAAACTCCTTTATCAATGAAAGAAGCAAGAATATAATTACCCAAGAAAACATAAGTATTTGTCCCAAACTTCCATCCAGGTTGTGAAAAATCAACATTTTTAAATCCATGATTTAAAAATTCACATTTTTGATTTTCAAAGTTGTACCATCCAATATTGGCAAAACCACTTTTATCTGAAATAAAAAAGAGTCTTTTATCATCCAATGAAAATTTTGGTTGTGAAACTGAAACATCCAAGTCAGAAGAAATAAGTACTTTTTCATCTAATTTAGTACCAGTATCATTTAATTTTCCAAAATAAAGGTCAGTTTCATCCCAAGGCATATTTGGAAATTTCCATTCAATCCATGTGATTTTATCATGATTGTTGGAAAATCTAGGAGTTGAATAAAAATCATTTCCAGATGTTAAAATATGTAATGATCCATCAATTAACGAAATTGAACCTATAAAGTTTTTTGGGTATTTTGATTGTCCGTCATGATGCTCAACAACACAAAGTATTAAATTTCTCTTTTCATCTAATTGTAAATCAGCCAAACGGTATCCTTCTTTGTTAAATACAACTTTTGGTTCTTTAAAATCATCTGATACACAATATAAACTTTGATTTGAAAAATTGATGAAGTAAACAAATTTGCCATTTGAAGTTGAACAAACACATGATCCTCCGTACTCATGAACTCTTGTTCTGGCATTAAATGGTGCTAGTATCAAATCAATCACTTTATTATCTACCTTTTTGACAATTGAAATTCTTCCTTTTTCTGATGGTTTTCCAACTGTCCATAAAAAGTTACCATCTGACAATTGTACGATTTGTTGACCTCTTAAAACTAACTTGTCTTGGACTAGAGTTTTGGAGTTAATTTCAGAAATCCAAGAACCAAATTCAGCTTTTGTTTTGCTCATGTTTTGGTGTGAGGTAATAATTGGTTTATTTTTTTAAGGTTGGTGATTGGTTCAGAATTATCCGAAAATGCAGTGGAAAAGATTCCAAAATGTTATTTATTATTTGAAATATTGAACCAAATCATCATAAATTGTATCAATATATTTCATTCTACTTGCAATATTTGACAATGCCAATGAAACATAAGGAGATGTTGATCGATTTTTGAAGAATTCTTTGACATCGTTGTACTGTTTTTTATTGTCAAATTGTGCAGTAACAAATCCAACCAATCTTGTATCAATTATTGTTTGACCGTATTTAGCTAGAATTTTATCATAATTTTCTTTGAAAAAGTTCCAAACAACATTTGGTGATTGTTGATTATTCTTCACCATGTAGCCAAAATAACTTGCTCCGTCTTGGCTTCTGACAGAATTAGAAATCAATAATTCCAAAATAACTTTCATTGAATTGATATTTTTTGTTTGTGTCAAAGCTAACAAATAATTTGATTTATCATTTTCATTTGATGATTTTTTATATTTTTCCAATATTTCTTGGAAAAATTGATCATTGGATGATTTCACTACTGTGTCATAAATCAATCTTTGTAGATCTTTTGGAATATTATTTGTTGTATATCTTCTAATAGCTTCTCTGATAACATCTTCATTTTCATAATGAGATGATTCAAGTAAAAATAATTCTCTGTTCTTTGAGTCATCATGAGAATCACCTGGTTTTCTTTCCCAACCAAGTCTTTCAATATTAAATCTAAATATCGAAGAGGCAAATCTTTGATACTTTAATTGAATATCTCTAGGTTTAAAGATCAAACGATTTGAAATTTCTCTTAATGATGAAATTAAAGTCACAAAAACGCCATGAGAAGTTGTTTTTTGACATGCCAAACTCAAGTCTAACGCTAATTTAATTGAAGTTTCGGAAGCTCCAGATAGAACAAAAATATCATCAGTCAATCCAAGTATATCAAGTTCAGACAATGATTTATCCTCTGATTGAATAGCTTTGATTAAATTTTTCCATCCAGTTTCTGGATAATTAACACGAAAAACACCATATTGATTTGAATTCAATTTGAACCAATCACCTTGAATATTATAAACATTGGATTCTCTTTCAGAAAATGAGTATGAAACTTGATTTCCTTTTGATGTTTTGTATCGATCTGGAATCCACCATGTTTTATTATCAGGTCTTGAAATTTCTTCTGAATAAAATCTTTTTTGCTCAAATTTATAATTTGAGTTACCAAGTGATTTTACTGTAACCAATGGGTATCCAGCTTTATCAGTCCAAGTTCTCAGGTTTTGAACAGTCAACTCTGGATAATATTTTTGAAATGAAGTTAACAAATCATTTGTAATGGTTGCTTTGAATGAGAATTTTTTATAATGATATCTCAACATTTCCCTAAATCTCAAACCTCCCATTCTATGGTTTAACATATCATAAAAGGCACCTCCTTTTGTGTAACTGATCACATTGAAGATTGAATGAATATCAGGAATTGATTTGATTGAATGAATTAAAGGAGGACTTGATTGAAGTGAATCACTTGTCTTGAATCGATTTTTTGAAATTTCAGCTTTGATGTCTGATTTCCATTTTGGGTAAAATGAATGAGTGATTTTAGTTGCAAAAAGAGTTGCCCATCCTTCTGTTAAGTATAATTCATTCCAATATGAATAAGAAACTAAATTTCCAAACCACATATGAGCTTTAAATGTCAAAAAAAATAATATATGTTTTACAGATTTCATGAGCAACAATGGAAACAATATCTTCAATATCTGATTGTTTTGTATTTTCATTTCTCAATAATTTTAGTGTTCTAAACGTAATAAGACCCCAATTTTCCATTGCTCCAAAGTGAAAATCTGGGATAGCAACTAAATCCATTTTTGGGAGATGATAAGGAATTTGAAAATAATCGTTCAACCATCTTGTAACATTGACGGCGGTGTCTAAAGCAAATTTACCTTGTTCTTTCAATCCAGGTGTGGTAACAACTCGAAATTTTGTGTTAAGATCATATTTTTCAATTGTTTCGAATTCACCAACAACAAATGCCAAAAGATAAGATGGCATATTTGGTGATGGTAAAAATTTGAATACTCTTTTTCCATCTTTTCTTGTTGTTATACTTTTAGTTGGCATATTCGAAAAAGTAGTGATTTTTGGTTCATTGGAGTTTAAAATCATTGATACTTGAAAAATTGAACGGAATAATGGTTCATCAAAACATGGAAATGTTGAACGAGCGCCAATCGGAGCAAATTGAGTAACTGCCATATGTTTCATTTCATTATTTTCTTTATAACTTGATTGATAAAATCCTTTTAAGTCTTTTCTAATTTCTGCTTTGAATTCAATGGTCAGTTCATATTTTTTTGAAGTCAACAAAGGTTTATCAAAATGTATAACAACTTTCAATAAATCAGTTAGTTTCTCTATTCTTGTAGGTTTTGCTAATTCATCCATATTTGAGAGTAATTTTATCTTTGATTTTTTTAACTCTATTTCTTCAACATCTAGAACTATACAAGTAGTTTTTTTTGATATCTATATGTTTTTTTAGTAATTTATTATGTATTACTTTCAATCCGATGGTGACATTTCCATTGTACTTGAAAGTTTTTAAACTTGGATTTAATGTTAGTTGATAACCAGTCGGAAAAATGCTATCAGGAAGTCTTAGTGGATCTTTTGTATTTCTTATACATGTGTCCATGGACAAAGAAAACAAAAAGAAACTGAGCAACAACAAAGCAAAAGTCTTCATGATAAAAAGTTATTGTCCAATAAAAAAGTATTGGAGGCTCCAATTTAAAAGGAAAAAAAATTTTTTTATTTACAAAATTAAACATTTAGGAACTTTTTTATGATTTTCATTCTCTGCTTGAGTTGGTTGAAAAACTGATTCAATTGCACAATTAAAAGCTTCTTTTAAACCTTTTTGTGTCAGAGCACTACATTCAGCAAAAGCAACAGCACCAATTTCTTTTTGTAATTTTCTTCCTAAATCGTTTGTTATTGGACTTTGTTCTCTTTCTTTTAATCTTTTTAAACAATCAACGTTGTCTCTTAAATCTAATTTTGTTCCAATCAAAACAACTGGAGTTTCCGGGCAATGATGACGAATTTCAGGTATCCATTTAGTCTTTACATTGAAATATGAAGATGGATTGACAATTGAATAACAAACAATGAAAACATCAGTGTCTGGATAACTTAAAGGTCTTAATCTATCATAATCTTCTTGACCAGCTGTATCCCATAAACCCATTGAAATTGTTCTTTCTTTCCACATTACATTTGCATTGTAGTTGTCAAAAACAGTTGGTACATAATCTTCTGGAAAGGTGTTTGAAGCAAAGGAAATAAGTAAACTTGTTTTTCCAACAGCACCATCACCAATAGTAACACATTTCATTGAGGTGTCCATTTGTATTTGTTTTATTTTTTTAGTTGAAAAACTTCAAGAATCTCAACTATTTATTGAATGAAGTACATTGTTTGAGTTCATGTTCCAAGTACGAAATGATTGGTGGAATTTACAAGTTCGAAAATGAATCATTTTATAGTTCTTCGTTTCCAGATTACAAATTGAGATATAATTAAACACAATCAACTGATAATAAATTAATAAAGAATTTGATTGGAGAGAATTATACCAACAAAAAAAAACCAACAGAAAAGATGGACTCAAACAATAAAGTCTATGTGCATAGTTTATTCAAAAAATATGACAATGATGGTTCAAATCAAATTTCAACAAAAGAAATTTCAACGTAAAAAAAACAATAAATTTAAAACTTAGTTTGTTCAACGATTTGGGATTTGAACTTGAAACAGATTCAAAAAATTATCTTATTTCTTCAATAGATCAAGACAATACTGGTATTGTTTCTTTTGATGAATTCTACGCTTGGTGGTCTGATAAAAACAAGTACAAACTTGTAGAACTTGCAGAATCTTCACCAGATTTATGTGGGTATGCAATTACTCTTTTTCAATATTATGATCAAGATAAAAGTAAAAACATTTCACATTCAGAATTTAAACAAATGTTCAATGATTTCAAAAACAGTCAATATGTAAGAAAAAAAATCACCTTGAATTAAAAGATTTTAAAATAGGATATCTTGAAGAAAGTGGTTGAAAAAGATGGAAATAAGAACGTTGAAGATGTGATAAAAAAAATCGATTCAGACAATAGTGGAAATATCAATATTTTTGAATTCGTTTCTTGGTTACACTGGGAAATATAAAGAAAATATTCATAAAAATTTATTTTCAATTCCATTTTCATCGATAAACAATTTTTTTTTTCAACAAACCAATCAGCAAGATGGGAAACGAATCTTCAACACCAATCGCAAGTTACTCAAAGCAAACTGTACCATTTACTTCTGATAATAAAAAATCAAAAAAAAAAAGGAAAAGTTTAATAACTTCAGTTGTGAATGATGAGGAATTCTTTGAAGCGATTTCCACAGAAAATCTTCTCAAAAGTAACGTTGATTTAACTTTGGACTTTGGTGATTCCAAACAACTTAAAATAGAAGAACCAAAGTATTTAATCTTGATTTTAGGTTCATCTGAAGCTGGAAAATCTACACTTGTCAATCAGATCAGAAGACATGCCACAACAGAAGGAAAATTTGATGGATCTGTATTTTATACAACATATAAAGATGGTAATTTATTATTCAATTTTTCACTTTTCAGACTTAAAATTCAAGCAGAATGAGATTGAAGCCTATAGGAAATTTATTCAAAGAAATATTTTTGAAATCACATTAGATTGTTTCAAGTTGGTAATGAAATATAAATTAAGTTTAAATGATATAAATGAAGTAAGAAATAATTTTTGTTTTATTGAAAAATGATAGAAATTCGGAAATTATATTCTTGAAAATTTACAACAATTTGTTGACAATGAAAATAATATTTCATCATTAATAATTAAAAAATTAATATTTTTATGGGAAGAAGAAAGTATGAAGAAGGTTTTTGATCAATATCAAAATCTAGAATTTCATTACCCTGATGGTTGTTCATTGTATTATCTTTTTCTTTCTAACTAATTTTGTAGCTTTCTCCAAGAAGAAAATTTGAAAAGATTTGACACAAAAAATCAATTAAGTATCACAGAAGAAGATTTGATCCATTGTTATCGAAAGACAAACATTATGTCTAAAACATCTTTCCAATACAAGGATGAAAAGATATCCATCATTGATTTTGAAGGGAAAATTAAAAAAGAAAAATTTGAAAATATAATGGGAAGAACAAGACCTGATATAGTTGTTTATGTCATTTCATTGACAGAATATCAATGGATTGATGAAGCAGAAGGTGGTGAAATTTTGTTCAAAAATTCAAAAGCAAAATTTGATGCAATTACAAAACATGAAGATTTAAAATCACTTCCTTGGATAATATTATTCAATAAAATTGATATATTGGAAGAGAAAATCAAAAAATTTCCATTGAACAATTACTTTGATGACTATGTTGATCAGGAACCTGTCGAGTTCATTGTTGGAAAATTTATAGAAAAAATTGAAGTTATGAATGAAAAATTAGTTATTTCCATGTTCAGTCCAAATGATATAGTGCGGGCAATTGAAAAAATTGAAGCAAAAATGAAGTAAAGGTTTTTTGACAAATCATTTATTATCAAATGAGAAAGAAATGTCTCTCAACCTTTTCATCAAATTTCTAGATTCAATTGATCTATTTACACACCTGTATGATGTAAATATGTCCCATTTTGGTCTGGTTATTATGATATCCCCAAATTCTTCATAATTTGATTGGTCAATCCATAAATCCTTCATATCGCAGAAATTTCCGTAACTTCTGACACCATTTTTAGATATATGTTTTTTTGAAAGTGTTAAATTTAATATTTCGTTCATTCCATAAAATATGGAATTGCCAATGAATCTCACATTGGAAGTGAGATGATTTCGAAATTTTTCTTCTACAAATCCCAATGATTTCGTAATACCTGATTTTAAATCTATACATTCTATCCCATTTCTTGAAGGATCAAATATAATTCTGGAGTTTTGAAAATTTCATCTTCCTCAGGCAATTTATAAAATGTAGGTGTTTTTATTGTCTCATTCATTTTGATAAAACATGATTGATTTACCATGCCATAGGCTATTTCATTTTCAAAACTCTCTTTCAAAAAAAAATGGATCTCTTTTCTTCACTAAATGTTTGAAATATTCCATTACATGCTAGGTATTTTCACAAAAGATTCTAAAAATTAAAAAAAATTAAAAAAACCTTCAAAAATGTACCACTAATCACTTTTGGCACTGTTAACAACTGATATCCGAGTTGACTCATGACCAAAATCTATGATCAATTGATCATTAAAGCATCCTTCAGCCACATGAGCAAAAAAAATATTATGATTAGAATGATATTGTTGGAACTTATATTTTTCCAAAAAAATTTCCATCATTTTTTTCTTATCAAAAAAGGTAGAATCCACAGCTGCTGATAACAAAATATTACTATTTTTTGGATTATTAACTCTATTTTTGATCATTTCGTCCCACAGAAATTCTATTTCATTCCAGTTTAAAATTCTTTCATCTTTAATGGGACGTGTAATATTTAACAGTCCTCTTTTTGTCTCTGCATTATGACCAACAAATATAGAGTTATTATCAAAATTCAAAAAACCAAAATGACTTTTTTTTGGTCTACCAATGATAGTTCGTGATATATTCCTTCTTGTTTGTATTGATCTGTATATAATTTACATTTTTTAGATCCATTATCAATGTAAAAAGTTGGTTGCATCACTTTAGAAAATACAGTTTTGATTCGTTGTTTATTTTCCACCAATGAATTTTGTCAAACTCTCCACTTCAAAATTTTTCAAGACCAAGTTTTTTAATTTAAAGTTGATCACATTAACAACAACTACTTCAATTTTTCTCTCAAAATTTTTGTTCAAAATTGAAAAATTCAATGCAAAAGAAAATATTGAAGAAATTCGTGAAAATTTATATTTAGAAAATATTCTTCACAATTGGGGAAAATTAAGAGAAAAATGTGAAAAACAACTCAAATTAGATCCTGAAAACATCACTTTCTTGTCATACAAATTATTTGCTTTATCTGAATTACAACTAGATGATGAAATTGAAGAATTCAATACTATCACAGAGTTTTTATTATCAAAAGAATCGGAAGATCCTTATGAATTATATCTATTATCTCAAGTAAATTTGACTTTTGGAAGTTCTGAAAAAGGTCTGGAGATGTTGAAAAAATCTGTTGAAAAAAACTGTTCAGAAGCACTACTTCAGTATGGCATACTCTTATTGGATGGTCATGAAGGAGTCAAAGTGAACAAAAAAGAAGGAATAAAATTACTCAAAAAAGCTAAAAATATGGGAAACAAAGAAGCTCTTTTAGCACTTTCACACTTTCATCAAGAAACTGATCCTGAAAAATCTTTTCTATTTGCAATGGAAGCAAATGAAATGAATTATCCACCAGCATTAAAATACCTTTCAAATTATTATTTCAATGGAATTGGTATTGAACCAAATGGAAAGCTTGCTTTTGAATACCTTGAAAAGAGTGCTGAAAAAGGTGATTCACAATCAATTCATATGTTATCAAATTACTATCTTGAACAACAAGATTTTGAAAAATCATTGATTTATTTGAATAAAGCAGCTGATAATGGATTCATTGAACCTTTGTCTGAAATTGCAAAATTTCATCTTTATGGACTTGGCACAGTTGAAAAAAATGTCAAACTTGGAATTGAATATTTAGAAAAAGCAATGAAAAAAGGAAGTCCTGATGCAATGGCGGTATACGGAGAGTTATTAATGAGTGGTGGTATTGTTGAAAAAAATGTCGAGAAAGCAAGAGAACTATTTTCAAATTGTGGAACAAAAGGATCAAATGTTTGTAATTTTTATTATGGAATTTGTTTGATTAAGGGAATCGGAGGAAAAAGTGATTTTGAATTTGGAAAAAAATTGGTTGAATTGGCTGCAGAACAAGGAAATCAAATGGCTATTTTTTTATTGCAAAATAATATTCCATTTGATCAGTATTACCCAGAAGAATGGACAACAGAATAAATATATTCTCAAACTTCGTTTCAAAGAAATCAATCTTTTTTTTTCGAAATGAGGATAATTCAGGATTATAAAATTTTTCAAGTTCAATTCCATTGATATTAATTTTTACAAAAAATTTGAATCTTTATCATCTGTTATACATTTAAAGTTCGTCTTCTTCATTTGATGTGAATAACTTTTTCCTAAACATTGGAAGAAAACAACAATAAAGTTGAATGCATCGACCCCATTTCGTCATTGACAAAAAAATAATCATCATATGTCCTAAAATTGCAAAATACATCAAATATTGAACAAACATCGTGATTGCCCAAGAAACTACAGGCAAAACAAGAACAACACCATAAATGAACACAAACAAAATATCAATAAAAACAGCAATATTCAAGAATATTGCCATTTTAGTCAATTTCAAATTGATGAAATAATTAGCTTTTTCTTTGGTATCTGAAGATAAATTTGACAATGCTCTGTAAACGACAAGCGTTAAAATCCAAAGAATAACGCAAACAACAATAATGACTATTCAAGAGATGAGGTGATTTTTTGTTTACTTATCGAAACGCAAATTAACCAAAGGCCAATTAGACTTGTGAGTGTCATCATTGGAATAAAATCGTCTAAAAAAATACTTCTAAGAAGAAATAGAATTCCACCAATTATACCCAATACCAATAAAGCAATATAAGATCCAATTAAAAATGACCTGTCAAAATGTCAAAAAAAATGAAATAATACAATTGACGACCTGTCAATGTCTTTAAACTCAAATTCTTCGATTTAGCAAAGAAAAAAGCCCTAAAAACCAAATTTAAAAAAAAATGAGTTTTTTACCATAACGTTATGATCTGAAAAAATTGCATAAAGACCATAATCTGTGAAACAATCACTCCATAAGTGTGAACTGAAGTTTTTATAAAATTTGAAATAAATCCTAAAATGGCAGGCACAATACCAGAGATCAATGCTTCAACAATTATTTGGTTCTTTATCGAGAAAATGAATCTAATTTTATCCTTTGTCTCAAACAATCTTCTGAACCTATGAATTTGTTTATATTCTCCTGGTATTTGAATAGTCAAAACCAGAAGAGTAAATAATGAAAAATAGAACATAATAAAAAATTGATATGAATATGAAGCAATGGGTAATAATATTCTTGTTGAAAAATCATCTGAAAAAAAAAATTGGTTTTGTTTGAATGAATAACAAAAAGCGACTAATCTATCAAGAATTTCTTCGTCTCCATAGAAACCTACATAAGGAACAATATCTTTTGATATGTCTATTTTATCACCACACTTTTTGTAAGGTTTATAAATTTCATTAGAAAGTGAACAACTTTCATTTTTAACTTTTTCAACAAATCTAAAATAAAAAATCAAAAAATTTGAAGAAAATTACATTGTATTGTTAGACATAATATCTACACACATATGACAATACTAATAAAGTTTTTTAAGAAATTTGTGTCAAAAAAAATTACCACAAAAGTCATTCGTTGAATGTTTAATGTTTTGTTTTTCACAATTCCTGATTTTTTTTCATCACAAAATATTTCTTCACAATATTCTGAGTGCAGTTTTGGAGGTGTAATATTATAAACATTTTGAAAAATTTGAGGTGAGCACCAATTTTCTGTGTGAATTGGTTCGTAAGGTCCATAAGCTATGAAATCATTATAATGAGGCTGAGTATTTGGTGTTAAGTTAGGTCTATAAAAACTAGATTTTTTATACTTTTTTGAATTTTAATTTTGTTTATTTTTTTACTATGTAATTCGCTGACCAAAATTGTGTCAAACCTGTGATATTGTTTTTTGTTTCTCTCCGCAGCAAAAGAGGTGAAAATAGTGCAGAAAGTTCAAAACACGAGGATATCTGCGTTATGAATAGCAGAATAAGTACTATGTGAGCGAACTTTTTTCCTCTCACCATTTTCCGAGAACTTTCGATTTGATTGGTTGAAAAAAACGAATAAAAAATTTATTTCAAGTTTAGAACAAAATATTTCAGAATAATCAAAATTCTTCACTTCAAACTTAAACGAAATATGATTGGTTATGTTTTTTTCTTTAAATAATTGAAGTGAAGAAAATTGTTAGTTTTTATGTTGGCATAGAAGCTTCTTAAAAAAATTCGTATCAAAATAATTTATTAATTAATTTACAATCCTTTCTCTCTGAAGAATTTTTGACTAAAACTTGTCACCTGTATTGGGTTTCTAGTTTTAACATATCTTTCAGATATATCAGTCCACCGTCTACCAACTTCTTCATAGCCTTGTATAAATCGTTCTGTTTCTTCTTTTGACCATTTTCCGGTGTTATAAGTCACTGTCACTTCTGAAGAGTCTTTTTTCTTTTTCTTTTTATCACCAGAGTAAGCGTGTAGGTCTACAAACAAGTTGTATGGTCGTTTACAAGTAGTTTTACTTTTCTGGTTTTTTTTCGGAGTTGTGTGTGTGATGCTAATTGTTGGTTTAGTCTCTATTCTCTTTGTTGGAGTTTTAGGTTCTTCAATAGTAGTAAGAACCTTCTTTTTTTCTTGTGTGTTGAGAAGAAACTCAAGACTCAACTTTTTGGTTGTGTCATTCATTTGAGAGTGGTGAAGTGGTGATTGGATAATTTTGTTACCCAAATATAGAACAAACACAAAAAAGAATTTTTCCAGTCCAAAAAAGGTGAAAAGGTTTGTTTTTCAAAAAAGGAAAATTATTTGTCATTGGCTATTTCATCCTCCAAATTTGGACATTTAAATTGCGGAAGAAAATTCCTTTTCGAGGAGAATTATTTTTTCATCCTTCGAAGTAGAAATTTTGATCATGATCAAAATTGCCTAAGAATGTTTATTTTCTGAGCGAATCATATCAGCTGCTTTTTCTCCGATCATAATCGAAGGTGCGTTTGTATTTCCAGAAGTAACGAACGGCATAATTGAAGCATCAACAACTCTCAAATTCTTAACACCATGAACTCTTAATTTTGAATCAACCACTGATGTTCTTTCATCTTTACCCATTGAACAACTACTTGAAGCATGATACAAATGAGAAGCAAAATGTTCGATATTCCATCTCCAATAATCATCAGAATTCTCTTTAAATGGGTTCAATTTCTGTTTTTGAAGAGAAATACCTAAAGATTGAAATGCTTTTGTTTTTGATAATTTTTCAATGATACGAACTCCTTGAATCATTTTATCAACATCCTCTTTTTCTTCAAAGAAATTAAGATTAATTATTGGAGAATCCAATGGGTTTGTTGATTTTAATTTAATAAATCCACGACTTTTTTCATGCAGTAATATAACACCCATTAGAACACCTTGTTTAACTTCAGTACAAAATTCTTCTTTGGTTCCAAATAATTTCTTTTGAATGTGACATTCCATTGCGCCTGGCATATATTGGATTTGTATATCAGGTTTAGTACTTGATTCATTGAGTTTGATAAATGCATTGCCATTGATTGGTGATGAAGCAATGGCATTTTCTCTTTTCAAAAAATAATCGAGAACATACATTGGATCTTCATAATCTAGGCGACCTAATGTTTTTACTTTGGTACCAAAAATGATGTTAAATACAGGGTGGTCTTGTAAATTTTGTCCGACTGGTAAATTCTTGATTTCTTTGATGTTGAATTTTTGTAATTCTTCTCTTGGACCGATACCAGATAATTGCAAAATTTGAGGTGAATTAATTGCACCTGCAGATAAAATAACTTCTTTTTTTGCATTTACAGTGAATGGATTTAATAAATAATTAAATCTGACAAATTCAACACCTGTAGCAACTTTCATTGGATTGAAATTTATTTTTGTGACCTGTGAATGAGTCCAAATATGCAAATTTTTTCTAAGCTTTCGAATTGGATGAAGAAATGCTGATGCTGTTGAGGAACGAAAACCATTTTTTTTTATGGTCACTTGTGATCGAGAAAAACCTTCTTGATTTTCACCATTATAATCATCATTGATTTGATATCCAATTTCTTTTCCAGCTTTGACAAAGACAGATGACACATTTTCGTAATATGATTTAGGTGTTATGACATTCAATTCACCATCAAATGAGTGATACTTTGATTTTGAGTATAACTCCGGATTCAAATTTCCTTCACTTTTTTTAAAATATTTTAAAACATTTTCGTAACTCCAATTTTCATTTCCAAGTTTTTCCCATTCATTAAAATCATTCTTATTTCCACGGACATAAACTAATTGATTTGTGGATGAACAACCTCCTAAAACTTTTCCACGAGGATATGTTGGATTATTGACACCTTTGAACGATTTTGAATTTGACACTTGGTGTTTATAGATCCAATCTTGATATGAATTCGTTGTATAATGAGCTGAAGCTGGAATATGAATATAAGGATTGTAGTCTTCAGATCTAAAAAAAATAATTTAACAAACTGATGAATTACCCAGCTTCAAGCAACAAAACTGTAATATTTGGATTTTCTATTGTTTTTTAAAGGAAAAATTTTCAATTTACCAGATAATCTTGAAGCCAAAGTTGCTCCAGACGAACCTGCTCCTACAATAATATAATCATACTCTTTTTGCAAACCATGAGGCTCAAAATAAATTTTTTGGTTCACAAACAGTACAACCAGTGCACAAAGAACCAACAAAAAAAATGTTTGAACTTTGTTCATTTTTTGTTTGAGTGAAAAAACGAACCAATGAAATTTGCTTAAAATTTATTTTTCCTTTGTTGATTATTCAAAAAGTTGTGAATTTTCTCTGAAACTTCTCTTCCTTCTTTGATTGCCCAAACAACCAATGATTGTCCTCTTCTGCAATCACCAGCAACAAATACTTTTTCTTGTGTTGATTTGTACTCTTTTTCTTGAATGGTCGATAACTCTCCTTTTTGTTTGATTTTGACATTCATTTTTTGAACAATTTCATCTTCAGGTCCAATATAACCCATTGCTAAAAGAACTAAATCTGCTTTGAAAATTCTTTCACTTCCTTCAATTTCTCTTTGAACTATTTTTCCATCAACTCTTGCAGATTTGATTTGAACTGTTTTGACACCTGTCAATTGACCATTTTTACCAATGAATTCTTTTGCAATTGTATTATACTTCTGTGGGGTTTTTCCCATTGTAGCAAGTACTTCTTGAGCCCCATATTCGATTTTATAAACTTTTGGGAATTCTGGCCATGGATTTGAATCAGTTCTTGTCATTGGAAGTTTATCAGATCTTGCAAAAACTGTGATTGAAGATGCTTTATGTCTAACTGAAGTTGAAAGACAATCTTCACTTGTGTCACCAGAACCAATGATAACAACGTTCTTGTCTTTGGCATTGATGAAATCTTCAACTTTTGATCCAAGAAAACTTTTTGTACTTTTTGTCAAAAATTCCATTGCAAAATGAACACCTTTCAAATCTCTTCCTTTGATGTCCAAATCTCTTGGTTTATTTGAACCAACAGCCATTAAAATTGCATCATATTCTTTGTTCAATTCTTCCATTGAAACATCAACACCAACTTCAACATTAGTTTTCATTTCAATTCCTTCTTGCATCAAGATGTTAACTCTTCTTTGTACGATATCTTTTCCTAACTTCATATTTGGAATTCCATACATTAAAAGTCCACCAATACGATCTTCTCTCTCTAAAATAGTGACATTATGACCCATTTTATTCAATTGGTCAGCTGCTGTTAATCCAGCAGGTCCACTACCAATTATAGCAATTTTGAATTTCGATCTTGCAGAAGGGATATTTGGTAAAATCCATCCATTTTCAAATCCTTTTTGAATGATTGCATTTTCAATATTTTTAATTGTTACAGCATCTCCAATGATTCCTAAAGTGCATGCTCCTTCACATGGCGCAGGACAAACTTTTCCAGTAAATTCTGGAAAATTATTTGTCAAATGAAGTCTTTGTAGAGCATCTTTCCATTGATGCTTATAAATTAAATCATTCCATTCGGGTATCAAATTTGAAATTGGACATCCTTTGTTGGATTGACAAAAAGGAGTTCCACAATCCATACAACGAGAGGATTGATCTTTGATTTGTTGAACTGGTGGGTTTACAAAAATTTCTGAATAATCTTGTGATCTTTCTAATGGGTTTCTGTAAGAATCTTTTGTTCTTTCAACTGTCATAAATCCTTTGAGTTTATTTCTTAACATAGAATTGGTATGATAACTACGAACTTGATTTTTTTTTAACTTTTCTGAAATAATTGTTTTTGTACGTGGTGATAAATTTTTCACTTTAAAATCATCTTCTGACTCAATTTTTTTCTCTAAAACTCTTCTGTATTCATGTGGAAAAATTTTTGAAAAATTCTTTAATTCGAACTCCCAATTCTCAAGTATTTCTTTTGCGAGAACAGAATTAGTATATTTAGAATGATTTGAAATCAATTCATGAAGATATGATTGCTCTTTTGAATCAACAATTTCTTCAACATCAACCATATCTAAATTGCAATCAATTTTTTTTTCTGGATTATAAAGATAAGCAATACCTCCTGACATTCCAGCAGCAAAATTTTTTCCTGTATTTCCAAGGTTAACAACTCTTCCTCCTGTCATGTATTCACAACCATGATCACCAATGCCTTCAACTACTAAGACAGCACCTGAATTTCTGATTGAAAATCTCTCAGCAACTTTTCCAGAGATATAACCTTCGCCTCCTGTTGCACCATAGAAACAAACATTTCCTGCAATAACATTTTCATGTGGAATAAATCCTTTTGTTTTTGGTGGTTTGATAATGACTTTTCCACCTGACAGACCTTTACCAACAAAATCGTTACTATCACCAGTCAAGTTAAAAGTGATTCCTTTTTGAAGAAAAGCAGCAAAACTTTGACCTGCATGACCATCAAAGTTCACAGTAATATGATCATCATTCATTGGATTGATATCTCTTGGGTAAATTTTACAAATTTGATGGCTCAACATTGCACCAACTGACCGATTTGAATTTGATATTTTTTTGTTGATTTCAACATTTCCAAATAGTAATTTAGGTAAAATTTCTGCAATTAAACTTTGGTCTAAAACATTCTCCAGTTCATGATCTTGATGTTTGTTTTGGAAAAGAACTTTGTCTGTTGGTGGTTTTTGATTGAAATATGAAAGATCAAATCCTTCATATTTTGGTTTAGTTTTCAATAATTCTTCATTGATTTCAATCAAATCTGATCTTCCAATTATATCTTCAAATTTTTTTGCTCCCAATAAAGATAAGAGTTTTCTGACTTCTTCAGCAAGCATAAAGAAAAAGTTGATTAAATGTTCAGGTTTTCCAGCAAAATTCTTTCTTAATTCTGGATCTTGAGTTGCAATTCCAACTGGACAAGTATTCAAATGACATTTTCTCATCATTACACATCCAAGAGTGATCAATGGAATAGTTCCAAAACCAAATTCTTCTGAACCCAATAAACCACCTACAATGATATCTTTTGGTGTACGAATACCACCATCACATTGTAGTCTAACTTTATCCCTGAAATCATTCTTCAAAAGCATATCTTGAACTTCGACCATACCTAATTCCCATGGTAATCCTGTATGTTTGATACCTGTCCAAGCAGCAGCTCCAGTACCACCATCATGTCCAGAAATGACAATATGATCTGCTTTTGCTTTCGCCACGCCAGCAGCTACTAAACCAACACCAATTTCACTGACAAGTTTAACACTAATATATGCCTTTGGATTTGCATTTTTTAAATCAAAAATTAATTGAGAAAGATCTTCAATTGAATAAATATCATGATGAGGTGGTGGACTGATTAATCCAACTCCAGGAATTGAATGTCGAGTTTTCGCAATATTTTCTGTAACTTTTGATCCTGGTAATTCACCACCTTCTCCAGGTTTTGCTCCTTGAGCCAATTTGATTTGAATGACATCAGCAGTTGTCAAGTATTCAATTGTAACACCAAATCTCCCAGAAGCAATTTGTTTAATTGCTGAACGTGAAGAATATCCTTCTTTTGAGATTTTACGTGATCTATCAGGATCTTCACCACCTTCTCCAGTATTTGATTTTGCATTTAGTTTATTCATAGCTTGTGCAATAGTTTCATGTGTTTCAAGTGAAATAGAACCATAACTCATTGCTCCAGTTGCAAATCTTTTGACAATATTTGCAGCTGATTCAACTTCTTCCAAAGGTGTTGGTTTGTTGGTGTATTTCAATTTGAAAAATCCACGAAGAAGTGATTTTTCAGTTGCTTTGTCAGCTTCTTTAACATATTCTTCAAATGTTTGTTTACTATTTGACCTAACAGAATGTTGAAGTAAAGTAACTGTATTTGGATTATGTAAATGTTCGTCACCATCATTTCTCCATTGAAATTGTCCAAAATTTGATAAATTTGGTTTATCTTCAGATCCAGATTCATATTCCATAGATAAATTATGATACCAACGTGCATCAGCTTCAAAGAATTTGAATTTAACTCCTTGAATTCTACTCGTTGTATTTTTGAAGCATTTGTCAATAACTGATGAATGAATTCCGATGGCTTCAAAAATTTGAGCTCCTTTATAACTTTGTAAACAAGAAACACCCATTTTTGACATCACTTTTAAAACTCCTTTGTTTACTGATTGAATATAATTGCCTTTATATTCGTTGAAATGTTTAGAATAATCTTTTTCAATAATATTGAAAACTAACCATGGATTTATTGCATCAGCTCCGTATCCTAAGAGTAAACAAAAGTGATTAACTAATCTAGCGTCTCCAGCTTCTAAAATGATTGATGTTTTTGTTCTCAATTTACATGAATTCAAATGGTGATGAACAGCTCCTGTAATGAACAATGAAGGAATTGGAATTTGTTCTTTTGTTTCAACTTTATCTGACAGAATGATATAACCAACACCTGAATCACGGACTAACTTTTCAGCTTTCAAACATATTTCGTCAATAGCTTCTTCCATTGTTTGTTCTCCTTTAAAACAACAAAGGATTTTTTCAATTTTGATTCCATTATAATTTTTCAAATTGTGGAGTTGTTCATTATCAAGAATTGGATGATCTAAAACAATTCTTTTACAATGATCTTCTGTTATTTCAAGAATGTTCTGTTCTGGACCGATTGGGCATCTTAATGAAACTACAACTTTTTCGCGAATTGGATCGATAGGTGGATTTGTAACTTGAGCAAAAAGTTGTTTAAAATATTGATACGCTAATTTTGGTTCATGAGATAGACAAGCCAATGTTTGATCATTTCCCATTGATCCTAAAGCTTCGATTCCATTTGTAATCATAGGATTAAATAAAACATGAAAGAATTCTCTACTATATCCATATTTCAAGTAATAAGATTCTAAATTTTCAATTTTGTTGTCATAAGGAATTGTTGGAATATCGTTCAAATAAACTGTATTTTTCTTTATCCAATCACCATAAGGATGAGCTGTGATATATTTTCCTTTGACTTCTTCGTCTCTTATTAATTCCTTTTTGTTGAAATCAACAAGATAAATCTTTCCAGGTTGAAGTCTTCCTTTCTTTAAAACATTTTCTTCAGGTATATCAATTAAACCAACTTCTGATCCCATAATAACAAAACCATCTTTAGTGAGATAATATCTCGCTGGTCTTAATCCATTTCGATCCAAAATAGCACCTAAATATTCACCATCACTGAAACAAAATAAACCTGGTCCATCCCAAGGCTCCATCATCATTGCGTTGTATTCATAAAAACTCTTCTTTTCATCTGACATTAATTTATCATTTTGCCAAGCTTCTGGAACCATCATCAACAGAGATTCCATTAAACTTCTTCCAGACATCATTAACAATTCTGCAACGTTATCAAAAGCAGCAGAATCAGATCCTCCTTCTTTAACGATAGGTAATATCTTTTTCAAGTCTTGTAAAACTGTTGATTTCATTAAACCTTCGCGTGATTTTAATTGATTAATATTTCCTCTTAAAGTATTGATTTCTCCGTTATGACAAATAGCTCTCAAAGGTTGAGCACGTGACCAACTAGGGTGAGTGTTTGTTGAAAATCTTGAATGAACCATTCCATTATAACTTTGAAAATCTTCATCCAAAAGATCTTCAAAATAAACACTAAATTGAGCAGGTGTCAATAAACCTTTGTAAACACAAGTTCTGCTTGAAAAACTACAAATGTAGAATTCTTCATATTTGTCATGAAAGTGATTTTCAATAAGGTTTCTAACTACAAAAAGTGTTCTTTCGAAGTCCATTTGTGATTCATGCTCTTTAATGGGCTTAACAAATAATTGTTGAATTGAAGGTTCGAGTAATTTTGAAGCTTTTGGTAATACTTTGTTGTTTTTAGGTACTTCTCTCCACCAAAGTACTTGCAATCCACTTTCTTTTGTGATTTTTTCAATATATCTTTTATATGTTTCTGTATCATTTTGAGGTAGAAATGTCATACAAACACCATAATTTCCTTCTTCAGGAAGATCTTTGTATTGCTTCTTGAAGAATTTATGAGGAATGGCAAAGGAAATTCCAGCTCCATCTCCAATCAGTTCCTGTGAAAAAATTAATTGCAAGTTTGAAAGTCATACTCCTTCTTTACTCTTACAAAATGCAGAACGATGTGTTAAATTTTCTAAAGCTTCAAGTGATTTTTTTACTAAATCATGGGAAGGAACTTTGTTGAGGTTTGCAAGAAGGGCAACTCCACAATTTCCTTTTTCTTTTAAGTCAATTGAATATTTGGGCATCCATCTTGGACGTTTATTGACTTGTAGCTTGAGTAATTTTCTATTCATTCAGTCTAACAAACCGATTGTGTTGTGATTGGTTAATAAAAATTTTTCCGTCCATTCAAAAGGAAATTTTCCATTCTGGACAATTGGTTGTTTGTAGAACAAACATTTTGGGTATTCAATTGAAAACTCCAAAAAAAAACAACCATTCAGAACCGAACTAAAGCTTCAAATCATCCAAAACTGTTCAAAGAAGGAATGTGAATTTTTGTTTGACGGAAAAAATTTCTTCTTAGGTTTCAAACAACCTTTGGACTCTTTTTTTTAATCCATCAATCGGATAGTTGGCTGTGTTTTGAGATCAAAATTTGCTCTTCAATTTTTTTTTGCATTGTAGTTGTGTTAAATGTTCCACCAATCAAACCTTTTTTCAATTCTTCAACTTGAGCCAAAAAATGACCTGCAAATTTGACATAAAACAATATGACATCAACTTCAACTCTGTCTTTTTAAAACCAGAAATAGAAAAAGAATTTTTCTATTTTTTAGAAAAAGAGTACAACACAGAAGGATTTCTTTGTTTGAAAGAAATTTCAAAATTCGAAGTTGAAGAAAAAATTGAACAAAGAATTTTTCAACTTGAAAATATCACAAAAACTTATTTATTAGAAGAATCAGAGTCAGAAGTTAATATTTCTGGAAAAACAAAAAAAGAATTTTTAACCAAAATTTCAGGTCAATTAAAAAATCATGAAAAATGGACATTTGAAGAAACAGCTGTTGAATTAATGTTACCCATAAAAAGATGTTTATTGGCAAATTTACACACGGATAGTTTTCCACGATTCATTCGGTTAAAAGATGTTGAAACTTTGTATGCTCAATACCAGAATGATACATCAGTCATGGTGCCAAGAAGTGCAATACAATTTCCTTACAAGAATAAGAAATTTGAAGAAAAATTCATAGATGATGAATGTTTTCGATTTGGTGAAGCTTTGGCCAAAGATTCATATGATTGGGATATTCTCTACAGCAAAATGGATTGTAAAATTTATCAAGCAAAAGTCAACTTTTTACCATTTGCTTCATTTTTTGATGATTCTTATGCTATGAAGCTCGAAACTATAATTCCAATGAGCATTGAAATTTTAAGTTGTTTTTTTTTCACACGCAGTCGTTATAAAATTCCAGATCAAGGGCACTTTTCATTGAAGATTGGTGAAGTATTAACAACTGAAGATTTGAATAAACTATATCCTGAACAAAAAATGAAGCATGATAGAATCACAGCAAGTTTTGAAATACAACTTCAAAATGTTTTTCCGATTGACAATAGAATAATATCAGTTGTTGAATCAATTGATATAAATCCAGATACTAACTCAATTATTTATGTTCATAAATCTTATATACCAGATGAATTCCATGGAGATGAATCAATTGATTGGAAAAAACATGTTAAATTCCAAAAATCATGCAACAATAAAATGACAAAAGGATACATGTGTCCTTCATTTTTTTACATCCATTTACAAAAAATAGATGATCATACAACAAAAGTGAACCAAATTAAAAGTAAAAAAAAATTCAAAAATTGATCAAAAATTAGTTATGAATCCAAGAGGAAAATTTGCCAATCAACATGGAATTGTTCAACTGGCCGGAAAAATATTAGGTCATGTTTTTGCTGAAAAAATGGCTTTCAAAGAAATGAATGACGAAATACACGAGGACATTCAAAAAAAAAAGAAAAAAGATGAGAAATGCTCAGATGAATTAAAAAAAGATCCATTGACCGGTTCATTGATAGATTTGATTGAAAAATATGGTGAGGGCATGAATTTAAAGTTTAACAAGGAATTTGGAAAAGTTATATGAGAATCCAGATGAATTTACAAAACAAAAATTTAATTATTCAATGTTTATTTCAATTTTTCAGAAAGAAGGTTTCCCTTCCTTCACCAACAATTCATCTTTAGCAATATTTCTGAATTTCAACACTATGGTGTATTCAATCCTAGGTTTCATACGATTCCAAAAATTATTTGTCCGAGTTAGAAGCATCATTGATGATAATTGGTTGTTAATTTTAGAAAAAAGAAAACGTCAGAATTCTCCGGTCAATTGATATCGTGTGATTGGGTAAATATCCATCAATTCGAAGCACAGGAACCAATAAATAGGTAGGAAGCTTCCACTATTTCCTCCAAAACAATTTCTAACACAATGAATTTTAACTTCGGATTCGGAAAACAAAACCAAAACCAAAACCAACAAAACCAACAAAACCAACAAAACCAACAACAACAAAACAACCAAGGATATGGACAAAATCAAAACTTCAATCAAGGATATGGACAAAACCAACAACAACAATTGCAAGGTGGTATGAATGGTATGAATTTCTCAGTTGGATTAGATCAACAAGGACCAAACATGAGTGTGGGTTTTAACCAAAGCATGAATCCACAACAAAATTACCAACAACAAAACTACCAACAACAATATCAACAACAACAACCAAACATGAGCATTGGATTCAATCAACAACAAGGATATCAACAAAACTATCAACAACAACAACAAAAAGAAAAATGTCCAAAATGCAATGCAAAAGGAGGTTTAGGTACATTCGGACCATGTCCAAAAGGTGATATGCATTTCAAAAGAGATTGTCCATGTTGTTCAGCAACTGGTTTTACATTAGGACCAGTTAAAAAATGTGATATTTGTAAAGGAAAAGGAGGTCAAGGTACTTTTGGACCATGTGATAAACTTGATACACATTATAAATCAGATTGTTTAGGTTGTCAAGGAAAATGTTACATTTAATAAATTTCCCAAAGAAAATTCCCTTAAAAATATCAGTTTCATTTTTTTTCAATTTGGTATTGTTCCTTACCAAATTGGTTATATCTCCGACTTAGAAACACGTTTTATTGGTTGGCTAAATTTAGATAAAAAGAAAATCCAATTTTTTTCTCCGGTCAGTCTGTCATTGGTCAACTAGAAGGTTTTTGGAACCTCCTCAACCAATAAATTTGGGTACAGATTCGAATTCTTCGTCCAAAACTTATTCCAAAAACCTGACACAAACATCTCGACAATGAACTTCAACTTCGGATTCGGAAACCAAAACCCAAACCAACAACAACAACAACAACAAAACCAACAACAACAAAACTACAACCAAGGATATGGCCAAAATCAACAACAACAAAACTTTAACCAACAAGGATATGGACAAAACCCAAACCAACAACAACAAATGCAAGGAGGTATGAATGGTATGAATTTCTCAGTTGGGTTTGATCAACAAGGACCAAACATGAACGTTGGTTTCAATCAAAACATGAACCAACAACAAAACTATCAACAACAAAATTACCAACAACAAAACTACCAACAACAATATCAACAACAACAACCAAACATGAGCATTGGATTCAATCAACAACAAGGATATCAACAAAACTATCAACAACAACAACAAAAAGAAAAATGTCCAAAATGCAATGCAAAAGGAGGTTTAGGTACATTCGGACCATGTCCAAAAGGTGATATGCATTTCAAAAGAGATTGTCCATGTTGTTCAGCAACTGGTTTTACATTAGGACCAGTTAAAGAATGTGATATTTGTAAAGGAAAAGGAGGTCAAGGTACTTTTGGACCATGTGATAAACTTGATACACATTATAAATCAGATTGTTTAGGTTGTCAAGGAAAATGTTAC
>JABLTG010000076.1:73085-93240 GCA_016618085.1 Neovahlkampfia damariscottae
TTACATTAGGACCAGTTAAAGAATGTGATATTTGTAAAGGAAAAGGAGGTCAAGGTACTTTTGGACCATGTGATAAACTTGATACACATTATAAATCAGATTGTTTAGGTTGTCAAGGAAAATGTTACGTTTAAATAAATGTTTCAATGAATATATATTTTTGAATTTCAATTTTTTTTTTCATTTTTTAAACTGCCAGTTCCTGACAACTTTCTGCCATGGAAATTGAAAAGATTTGCTGAAAAACTGTTAATAACTCGCGGTATTTTCAACGGTTTTTACTACCAATCAACTGCCATCAAATTAATTTTCAACTCAAACAACAGTGAATTTATGTTGAAAATTACATTTGTGAAAACAATTCTAATTGAAGCATTAAATGAATGGGATATGGTCTGAGGAAAACTAATTTTAAAACAAACTGTCAAAAGACTTACTTTTAGGAATTCAAAATTTCTGTTATTGCTTTGGCCATCTGATAAATGCTCATTTTTAAAATAACTCCTTCAAAGGATTGAAACCAAAACGAAAAAACTTTCATAGCTGCTCATAGTTTAGTTTACAGTAGTTGGTGATGGTCAAACTCAAAAAAATTACCTTTCAACCACAACAAAAAGTATTTAGAAATTTTGTTGAACGATTCACTTCTTTTGAACAGTTTGACATTTTTCGTTGTTAGAGATGGAAGATGATGTGGATGGTGCCAAAAGTCAAAGAGGATACCAACACCAACAAATTATCATGATTATTACAGTTTTACAATTTTGATTCCAACTTTAATTGTTGTCGACAACCGGTAATTTATCACAAAATTCAATAAAAAAACCTTCCTTTGTTTAACAAAATTTTAATTATTTTGTTTTTGTCCGTTAAATCTAAACAAATTAGTGTCTTATTGGTTGATAAAAAAAGAATACAAAGTTTAACAATGAACACTTCTCAAGAAACAACACAAACTCAACTCGCACACAATGAAATATCACCAAACTATATTGAACCAACGACAGAAGAACTAGAAACACCAAAAGAATCAACAGAAGAGACAACAGAACAAGAATCCTCAACACCTTTAGAAACTGACACAGAATCAACTCCTGTTGATAGTTTGAACATACTCTTTCAAAACAATGATCAACAAGAATCTTCAAGTGAATCAGAAGAAGAATCTTATTTCACCACAAGAAAAAAAAAAAAATTAGACAGCGACGATCCTCATGATTTAAAAAGGTATACATCTGAACAAGCATACTGTTTTACAAGAGCTTTAAGTGAAATACAACAAGGTTCTAAACGTTCTTGTTGGATGTGGTATGTTCTTCCAACTGCTCCATGGATAGTCAATGGAGTTGAAAGAGGAAGTTGGACCAATAAAGAGTACGCTTTAAGAGGTGATGATGCTGCTGTTGCTTATTTAAAGTTTGAAAGAGATGGTGTTCATCTTGGTAAAAATTACTTCAAAATTATGTCAGCCATAGCAGAGCAATTAGAATCAGGAAATGATGTTGTTGATTTAATGGGGTTTCTTGATGCACCAAAGTTAGTTTCAAATGTTGAATTATTTGAAAGAATAACAAGAGATTTAGAAGAACATAAAGAACTTAATTTAGTTTGTTCAAGAGCTTTGAAAGTTTTGCAAAATTTTAAAAAAAAAGAAAGAAAATCAAGGTTTTCATATTGGTAGGAGTGACAGGAATGTTGTTGTTTCCATCTCTAAATGTTGTTAGATGTAATAAAAAATTTTTAATTTTTTTTTATTTCATCTCTGACCTTCATGAGAACATAACCTAATCTATTCAACCCTGAACCACTTGAATCAAGTCGTTTTTTAATTTTTTTTTTAAATTTACTTCATTCCATCACCCCAGTAACTATTTTGTTTTAATTTTAAAAAATGAAACCTGTCAGGTGCTTTTTCGTTTAAATATAAATCATTTGTTTCTAATAGTATTTGTTTTAAATCTTCATGTTGAGTGAATTTTGCTAGAATAGCTTTGAACATAAAATCTTCTTTTACTTCTTCCCAGTCTTTTCTGAGTGGTAATTGTCTTGAATTTCCAAGTGATTTAGCTTCACTTGGTGTTTTTGCATTTCTCACTATTTCTTCATATTTTGTTCCTTCATACTTTTTTGCCTGAAAGTCTACGATTAATTTTCTTTTTTTTTTTTTACAATGTTCAGAAGTGGCCCATGTCTTATTTTCTATTGAGATTTGGTGGTCTGTGAAGTTTGTAAAGATTATAAATTTATCGTTTTGATGACCAAAATTTAACGTTTTTTCTTTTTTGTTTTGCATTTCTGTTGGTCAATTCTTAATTTCCACCAATTAAATAGCTTTTTTCAATGAGTTCGTCAGATTTGGAACTGGAGTTAGATGGAGATGAAAACTTCACTCATTCAAAAAAAAGAATCACAGATTACCACGAAACCATATTAGACAGGTGGTATCTTGAACGAAATTCAGCCAAACAAATACTTACATCTTGTACAGTTTGCTCTACCATCATTTGTTACTTAATCCTGTTTATTTGTGGTATTCAATTAATAACTTATTCAGAAACAAACACTAAAAGATCTGCTCCATTTTTTATCGTTTTTTACATCATAGGTGGTTCTTTGTATTTCTACTCAACTTTTGTTCATTTTTTTGCTTATTGCTTACTTTTATGTTTACATGCAGCTCAGTTTATAAAATCAAAAAGAAAAAAAAAAAAATTTGGAGGTGGTTGTTCTGATGTTATTATTTTTTTCACTCAAATTAGATATTTTATAGTTAGTTTCACAGTTTCAATTTTTACCATTTTACTTGCTGTTTTTATTGCTGGAAATGTTTTAAACACAAATACAATTGGAAAAATATCATTAATTTTATTTATTGTTGATTTGACCATCAGTACATTTGCTTTTTTGACTTCTAGTCCTTTAATATGTTGTTATTTTATTTTAAACTTCAAACAAATAATGAAAGGTCGTCGATAAAAAGAAGATATTTTCACATAAATTTTTATTTGTAACTTTTTGGAACTGTTTTTGGAAATTTCAATTTATACTTATCACCAGAATAATTAAAGTGACAAACAGCATAATATGTTGCACTCTTATTCATTTTACCTGAAATACCAGCTGGTTTTCCATTTTTCAAAAAATAAACTTTTCCTTCATTAAAATCACAATAGACACCGACTGTATCACCTTGTTTCCAAAAAGTATTCTTTCCAGTGCACATATTTTTATAACTTCCTGCCATTTGAACAGTAATATTTTTTCTTGATGAAGAATTTGATAAGTTATTAGTAACACCAATAAAAGTTTCAAGACCACTTGGCATTGAAACGAGTTCAACTTCAAAATAATGAACAGGTGCTTGTAAAGGTTGATCACCAAAAACACGATCAAGTCCATTTCCACCAGATCTTGTTACAAGTTCTTTGTTGATTGTTGTTCCAGAAGATCCATTCCATAATTGCCAACCAAATTTATATTCAATTTTAATTGGTTTAGGAGGTGCTTCAATGTTTCCTTCAAGAGCATCTTTTAAAAGTTTGACGTCGTATTTTTCAGCAATGGCAATTAATGATTTTACAACTTCAGGTTTTGTTACTTTTATAATTCTCACATATGTCCATTCAATAAATAATTCAATGAGATCTGATGATTCGTCAACTTGAATTTCATTAATTTTTGAATCTAAAAATAATTGATGGAAATAAGGTGAATCACCAACAAATAAAAATTTGTGAAGTTTGAATGATTTTCCATCTTTAGTTTTCATTACAAAATCGGAAAATTTTCCAGTTTTTAAAATATCTTGTAAATGAGTTTGAAGAGTTGATTTTTCTTTTTCTTCTTCTTCTTTTTGATCTTTTTCCACTTTGATTTTTTCAACTTTTTTTGGTTTTGAGGATTTTGTTTTAGGAGCAAAGAGATCATCTTCATCAGAAAAATCGTCTCCAAAGAGATCATCTTCATCAGAAAAATCTTCATCATCAGAGTACAAAGATCCACTTGATAAGGATGATATTTCATCATCTTCTTCTTCTTCGTCGTCTGATGAATCAGGAAGTGGTTCATTATCATCATCATTATCCCCAGAAGAAGTTAAAAGTTCAATTTGTAAATCTTCGTCTAACTTTTGAAATTGTTGATTAAATTCTTTTGAAATTGGCCATTTATCATATAATTCCGAAAAACATTGGAAGCACATTTTTTTGATTGGATCTTCAGTTTCAAATCTATGACCTGTATTTTTTCTGATATATTCTTCCATTCTTGATAAAACTTGAAGAACTGATTTCTCTTCAATCAATGAATCTAAACGATAATGAACCATTTTTTCAACATCATCAAGTTTATGATCTCTTAAAGTAAAAATAAGATCAACAACATCTGAAGCAGGTACTTTTCCAAAAATATCATCCATTAATTCATCATCAACATCTTCAGCTAGAAATCCTTTGTACAATAAGCTTTTTATTGGTTTAAAACTCTCCGCAGTAAAAGCATTAATTTTGACTCTTGTTTTTTCTGTTAAATCACCACAGAGATCATTTTGAGAAAGTATACATTTATGAAGTTTAAAATCTTGACCACCAACTTCCAATGTAACATCAGAGAGAATTCCTTGTTCTAAGGGTTTTGAAAATTGATAAGGAGCAAATTCAGTTTCACCTTCAAAAGAAGCACGTAGTTTACCTGTAAGTTGAACAGCATCAATTTCATAATATCCTGAATTTCCAGTTTGACAAATATCCAAACGAATTTCATTGGTTTTGAATTTACATTTTTTTAGAGTTGGAGCGAATATCCTGGAAACACTTGAAGCAGTTTGTTTTGGTCCAGACCATAATTCAATCCATTGTTTGTTTTTTGGATTTCTTGCAGAAATTTTAATACAACTTCCTTTTGTTTTTTTAATTTTTACAAAACTTTACCTGGGTTATAAGTTTCATAAATTTCAACTTTTGTTGGACAAACAGATTTTTCATATGTAAATTCTAACCATTCTTTTGCTGTAGAAGATGAAGCTGCTGACCAAGTTGTTTGTAAATCACTGTTGAAAAAATTTAATTTAATTTTTTTTTACCCATATTTTGGATAGGTGTTGCTTGCTCCTACTATATTAGAAGCAGGCCAACTATCTGATTGTGAAGAGTAGATAACTGATTTTACCCACTGTTTTGTCTCACCTTTGGACATGAGTTTATAATTTGATTGGATGAGGTAGCGAAGGAATTTTATTGGTTATTTATAGTTAAATTTAGAATACGGATTTTGAAAGAGGTAGAAATAAACGTTTAATTTTCAATTTCATTTTTCCAATTTGAATAATTTTCAATCAATGAAGAGAAAATAAACGTTATTTTTCCAGTATTTTGAAGTAGAATTAATGGATTTGGATCACTTGATCTTAACACATTCACCCCAACTACAATTGACAAATTTTCTTTTGTCATTTTATTTTGAGTTGAATTTTGTTGAATTTTATCCATCAACATGATCAATTTGATGATCATTTTTTTTCTAGTCAATGAAATGGACTTCAACAAAATGATGAAATTTTCAATCAATTGATTTTCTTCCATCTCTTGTAGTTCAAGGAATTTGGAATACAAATCAAAAGGAATTATAGGTTCAGGCATTGATTTCAAATACAATTTGAATAATGAAGCGACTACATGAATATCATCAGCTTCGTTCAAATCAACTTTTTCACCAAAATCATATCTTTGTCTAAAATCAATAATATCTTCATTACTTCCACTGATTCTAAAAATACCTGGTATTTTATGAGAATCTTTCATGATGAGGTAATTAATCATTTGATTGAATGCCATTGGTACATCTCCCTTTTCGTTTTCTCTTTTCATTACTTCATCAGGATCAATTTCAAATTGCTAAAAATATGCATGAATAATTAATAAAATAATTACTTTTGTATTTTTAATTTTGATTTTTTGTTCTTCTGATAATCCAATATCATAACTAAATGATCCAAAATCATGAGTTTTTTCAATAAAATCAAGATATTTTGTCATCAAATTCTGTTTAAATGTAGTGTAATTATTCATATGAAAAAAAGAAAAGTTGTCTTGAAATTGCTTATTTTGATCTGAAACATGTTCAAACATCCCTATTTTTCTACAACATTCACCAAATGACACTGAGGCCTGTTTAGATATTGAATGATAATTAGCAATCCAATTAGTGGCAATGCATGATAAAAAACAGTTCTTATAAGTTTTCCAATGATAAACTCGATCTTGAATATCAATACCTTTTTCTTTATCAGTGAAATCTTCATAAAACGTTGAAATTGAGTCTTGATCTAAAATATTCCTTCTTATCTTGAGTAAATCTTCATAATTTTGAACCAAAATATTCTTGATTTTTTCTTGAGTTTTGGTTAAATGAGTGAACCTAAAAAACAAAAACTCGTCTTCAAATTTTTTTGAATTATGAACAACATGACGAAAAACACCTTTTGAAACAGGTTTTAAAATTAACTTGAGTACCTATTTTTCTTAGTAACTCCAATAAATTTGTCAGTTCTGTCCTTGAAAAACCACTACATTCATTATTTTTTGTTTTCAACCACTCAACAGCCTCTTTGCCAATAAAACATTTTGAATATTTTTTTAAACGGTAACTTCTATCTTTGATAACAACACCATCTTTTGGGTCAGTGAATTTCAAGAGCAATGTGAAGATCTATTTTTGTTACGTGATTTTTTTGGTTTTTACTGATTGTGAGGTCATATTATAAGGAAAATCATCCTTTGTTTCTTTATTTAATCTAATAACCGACGAGTTTTTAAAACTTGTCTGCTTCATCTCAAACTGTTTTGTCCAATCAGATTCACGAACTAATTTATGAGATAAAAATAAAAAAGAGTCAGTTTTTTTAAAAATAATCAAAACTTGCATTATTTCAATTTCTACTTGTCATTTTCAAATTCAAATTTTCTGCTTTTAAAACAAATGTTGCATCCACCTTTACTTTATCATTTTCATTCATTAATTCAACAAAATATCGTTGTAAAATCATTGAGCAAAGTAATGGTGCTTCAGTTTGTGCGAATAATTTTCCAACACAATCTCTACTTCCAGCAGAAAATGGGATCCAAGAAAATCTTAACATTGAAACATCTTTCAATCTCTCTGGAGACCAACGATCAGGATCAAAAATTTCAGGATTTTTCCAAACATTTGGATTATAATGAAGACCTACAATATCAATTTCCAAGTAACTCTAAACCTTTAATCTTGAATAAACGCTTACATCTGTAGGGAATGGATATCCATCAATTTCAGTTCCATATTTACATTCTTTTGCAACTGAGATAGCAGGTGGGAACATCCTCAATGTTTCATTTATTACTTGATTTAGATATTTCAATTTTTCAATATCTTTATATTCCAACTTTTCTCTGCCTTCTAAAACTTTAATTATTTCATCATACACTTTTTGTTGGATATTTGGGTGTTGAGCCAGTTTCCAGAACAAAAATGACAATAAACTTGATGTTCTAAAGATGTTATTCATGAAAGAAAAATTACGTATCATGCCCTGCAAAGAGAAATGTTAATGATTCGTCAATCAATCCTTGATCTGGAATTTTGTTTCCATTTTCATCTTCAGCATCCATCATAAGAGCAAGTAATTCTTTTCCTGTGCTCTTTTTATTTCCTTCCCTTCTGCGTTTTATCAATTCTTTCACCATGGAATTCATTTTTCTTTTGTTTTTCAGAAATCTCAAATTGGAAGGTAATGGAAGGTACTGATAATAAAAACCAAAAAGAGCAATCATCATAGCTTTATATGTTATGCATTGTTTTGTACTTACTCATAAATCCAAAATCTTCGATTATATCTTCCCATAAAGTCGACATTTCATCAAAAAAACTTTCATCTTCTGTTCCAAATGCAGCTGATGCAATTATTCTTAAAGTTAATTTTGACAATTCTGAAGTAAAATTTTTAAGATTCATTGATTCTGATTTGTTCAATTTTTTCCATTTTTTGTCCATAAAATTTGTTGTTTCATTAGACATTATATCGAATAATTTGGACACATTTTGAGGTGCAAAAACAGGTGATATTAAAGTTCTTCTGAATTTCCATTCGGCACCCGAAGAAGCAACTAATCCATTTCCCAACAAAGTTAGAAAAATATCAACAATCGCATCAGATTTTGGAAAATGTTTTCCTTTTGTCACCATCACCTCTTTAATGACTTGAGGATCTCGAACAAAAATTCCTTTTAAAAATTGAACAAAAAACCAAAAATGGAAATTTTACCTTCAAGAAACAAAAAATAATAAATTAAAACAGGTTCTGGTTTTTCCAATGCCAATTGTTTAAAATATTCAAAACAATTTTTTCTATCAATATAAGGAAAAAATTGACCAATTCCATAGTTAAAAGGAAGCTCTTTCATTTTTTTTAATTTTGGATTTTTTTTGTAAAGTTGTTTTCTTTTGTGTTGAAAGATTATGGTGAAAACAACCATCCTCAGAAAAAAGAAACCAAAATAGAGTATTGGTAATAAAATTAGAGTGAAAAATAACCACACTACCTTCATGTTATAATAAACCAACCAGATTCAAGAATTTTGTCCAATGAATGATTATTTAGAATCAGTAACCGATTTTGTTTCAAAATCAACTCCGACAAAAATATTACTTGGTGTAGCTGCTGCTTACTCAGGATTATATGTTATTACAAATGGTGTAATTCCTTTGGTCACAAGAAATAAAAATGGTTACAATTCAAATACAACTGCTGAACATGTTGTCAAAGATGTTGATTTAAAAGGAACGGTAATCATTGTAACAGGTTCCAATGGAGGTATTGGTAAAGAAACGGCTCGTGTTTTAGCCGCAAAAGGAGCACATGTCATCATCTCTGCAAGAAATATAAAAAAATTAAATGACACTAAAAAAGAGTTAGAAACTGAAATAAAAGATGCCAAAATAGATGCTATTGAACTTGATCTTGGTGATAAAGATAGTGTTATCAATTTTGTAGAAACTTTTAAATTGTTAAAAGTTGGTTTAAATTATTTAGTTCTGAATGCTGGAGTAATGACAGACTCATACGTCAAAACAAAAGATGGATTTGAATCGCATATCGGTATCAATCATATTGGACATCATAACCTCACAATGTTATTGTTACCTTTAATGAAAGAAACAAAAGGTGAAAAAAGAATTGTTGTTTTATCATCAGCTTTACATTCTTCAGGGGAAAAGAAAATCTTATTTGATGACTTTGAAATGGAAAAATCATATGTAGGATACACTCCTAGATACTCACACAGCAAGTTAGCTAATGTTATGTTTGCAAATGAATTGAACAAAAAATTGAAAAATGACAAAATTGACATCACAGTGAACTCAGTACATCCTGGAATCATCACAACAGAGTTCGTTTCTATTTTAAATTTTTTAAAAAAAATTCTTCAAGATTACATCGTGATGATGGTGTTGGAAAAAAAATTGCTAATGTTTTTATTGCTCCACTTTTAAATTTAGTGAAAAAAAATATTGGACAAGGTGCTGCAACATCTGTTTTTGCTGCTGTTCATCCTGAAATGGAAGGGATTGGAGGTTGTTATTTATCAAATTGTAAAATCATTGATCCTTTGAAATATGCAGAAAATGATGATAATTGTAAGCAATTATGGGAATTGACAGAAAAATTGTCAAATGAAAAATACCCTTTTTAAATACAATTTCAAGTTAATGAATTTAAAACTCGGATTTACTTCAATTTGAATAAATGTGTCTAAAAATACCAACCAATCAAATCATCAATGTTCTCAAAACAAAAACAATCAGAAATAAAAATACACTCAAAAGAAAGTGGATTTCCCATATACAAAATGACAAATGAAGACAATTGTATCAAATTTTTATCAAAAAAAACTCTAATTCCAAAGGAACTCAAAGATGTGCCTGGAGCAGTTTTTGTACAAAATGTTTTGTCAGGAGAAGAATGTGATCAATTTATCAAAATCACAGAATCAATGGGATACGGAATAGCACCTATAACAACAGGAAGGGGCATGATTGTCAATAATGATATTCGAAACAACAAAAGAGTAATTTGGCAAATGGAACAAAAAAACAAAATATTGGAAACTATTTTTTGTCGAATTAAAAAATACGTTCCAGAAGAGGTTAAATTAATGAATTCTAATATATTTGAACCTATTGGATTGAATGAGAGATTGAGATTTTATCGATACAAAGGTGATGAAATTTTCAATCAACATTATGATGGTTGTTTCCCTCGTTCTTCAAATGAAATGTCACTTTTAACATTCATTGTTTATTTAAATGATGATTTTGAAAAGGGAGAAACTACTTTTTATGATTATAATGGAAAAATGTCTTCAAAAGTCAAACCTGTCAAAGGAAGTTGTTTGATGTTCTATCACGGTCATCATCCATGGAGCCCTTTACATGAAGGTTCAAAATGTGAAAATGGGACAAAATATGTCTTAAGATCTGATGTAATGTTCAAAAAGAAATAAAAATTTATTTTACCAGGGTAAAATTTAACCAATCGGATGCCTTGGGAATTTTCATTGGACAACAAAGTTGAATAAAAAAAAACATGAGTAATTGGAACAACCCTTTGTTATATGGAACCGACTGGACTTATTTATATTATAATATTGATTATGGTATGATGGATGGTTGGTGTCATGGTTTAAAAAATGGTTTTCTCAAAAAAGAAGATTATTTCAGTTTCAACCAATGTAGTAATTTAGATGGTAAAAAAAAAATATTTTTTTTGATTTTTAGAAATGAAAACAAATATGATCAGCACTGATTATGGTAATTTCCTTCAAAATGAAACAAACATTAGAGTTGATGTTATTGAAGAAAAAGCAACTGAATTTGTTGCTGGAATTTTTAATGAATTTCGTTTTCATGCAACTGAACCACTTGCTACATTCTTAGATTTTGTCACGTAAAAAAGAAAAAAAAATTTTTTTAACATTTTCAAGTTATCCTTATATGATTAACAACACATTAAAAATGATTCAAAGTGTAAGAAGTGGAAAAAGTGCTTTGGAAACATATTATAAACTACATCCACTCGGGTATTATTCTTCAATTCAATCAGTTTCTGCTGTTAGTTCAATAGACGAATTATACTCCATTGTGCTTGTTGATTCACCAATCGGAAAATTTTTTACCAAAACTGTTAAACAAGATTTTGAAGAATTTTCAATGGAATTTATTAAGAATTTACTTTATAAAAATTGGATTGAAGCATTTTATGATTATGTTCAAAAATTAGATGATATTACAAGAGAAAATATGTCAAGAATATTAGAATTTGAAGCAGATCAAACAGTAATCACAATTACAAAGAATTCATTTAATTTAAAAACTGAATTACCACCTGATGAAAAATTATCACTTTATCCAAAAATTGGTCAATTGACAGATTATCATGTTGAATTAAGTAAAGCAGCAGATGAAGAAAAACTCAAAGAATTATTAACACCATATCCAGAATATGCTGAAATGTTTCAAAAATCAACACAAGGTGAAGCAATTACAGATTTATTCGCAAAGAGAACTGTCATGTTAAACAAATGGTCTTTTGATGAACAATTTCATTTTGGTGTCTTTTACTCATTTTTAAAGTTGAAAGAATATGAAATTAAGAATTTAGCTCTTGTTGCAAATTGTATTACACTTTCAACTCAAGAAAAAATCAACGAAAAAATTATTGATTTGAACTAGAAAAAAAAAAATAAAATTTTATTTTTTTTTTGTTAAATTTATAAAAGAAGAAAATAAAGTTTGTCTTTTTTTTCTACCATCCAGTTTTCTACTACTTTCTGCATCACTTCGTGTTCGTTTTATAGGTGCCATATTTTCAGTTTCAAAAATTGTTTGTTCTTCTATGCTCTCATAACTTTTTGATTTTTTCACATCAGAATTATTTGAATTTCTTGTTTTTGATTGATGAATATCTTTAGTTGAGATATAATGTACATTTGGTCTTTTTTCTTTTGGTGAATTTAAATCTTCTTCATCCACATTTACTTCTTCAATGTCTTCAAGTTTTAAATCGTTCACCATTTCATTTGTAAGGACAAAATCTTTTGGTGCTAAAGTTTCTATTCTTTCTTTATCAAAATGTGTTGTATAAATCTCTTTGATTAAATTCACATCTTCCTCTAGATTAAAAATTTCGGCATGATGTTTTATCAAATACTGAGTTGATTTTGTCAAAAGAGCACTATCTTTATAATCATCCATAGTAGGTACTTTCTTTGCGGTCATACATGGAGTCATTACTTTTGCTAAATTTTCAATCTTTTCATAAAAAAGAGTTAACAATTTTTTTTTACTTTCATTTTCTCGTTCACTGAGTCAATTTGAAGCAATAAATAAAGTAGGATATTTAATGTATTTCTTTCATGTTTGTTCATGTGTTCTACCATTGATCTGAAAATCCAAACTTTTTTATCAGAACCAATTTTATCTTCAGTTTTTGCAAGCTCCAAAAAAACTCCATAATTTTCATAACCAAAAAAAGGAACAGGTAACTTTAATATCATTTGTCTTAATACTGAACTGACAAATATCGGTTTGCTTTTATTCAAAATAGCTTCGGTTTCATTTGCTAAACATTCAAAAACAAAAATAAAATTTACGGTCAAAGGTTTTTGAATCATATTCAGCATAGATTTCATCAAGTTTTAAAACAGAAGAACTTTCACGAAATATACCTTTGAACTTTAAATTCTCCTCTTTTGAGCACAGATTTTGACATGTTTGTTTCAAGACGATAGGAATTTTTTCATTTGAATGATCTGGTCTGTTCATTATTTTAGTAATAGTGCTACCTTGTACAGGACAAAACTTCTTCTTGTTTACTGACATACCGTAGCTAAAAAAAAAATGGCCAATCAAATTGTCTGTTAAGTTGATGGAATTTTTATTGGCTCACAAAAAGAATTTTCTCAAATTTATTGTCATTCTGTTTGATTCAATTTCCAAAAGTTTCATAGATCCGTCTTTTGATGCGGAGAGTAAATGATTTTTTCCGTCAAATTTAATTTGGCAGATGTCAAGTGAATGAGTGTAAATTTCGTGAAGAATTTTGAATTTCATATCTTTAATTTCAACAAATTGGATTATATTTTTGGTTGAAGTGACAAATTTTGTTTGATTCAATGAAATAAGACTAGAAATTGTTTTTGGAAAAATGAGCAATTTTGTTGATGTGTTTTCTTGAAGATTTGAAGAGAACAATTCATTTTCTTCATCTATGTAATAAATAGTTTGGTTTTCATCATTGAATGATAAAAAATTTCCTTTCAATTTTAGTTTTAATTCTTGTTTTTTCAAATCAAAACAATATGTTTCATTGAATTTTGAACAGCAAATCAACAAACTTTGATAAATTTTGAATTGAATTATAGGTGATTCTGAAATATTAATCATAGATTCATTGATGAAAATATTCCCCTTTTCATCAGAAAATATCAATTTTTCATCAAAAACAATCCAAGCATTTTTATCAAAATTTCCAAATTTCTCTTCATTTGAATCATTCAACTTGAGAATTTCTTTTCCTATTCGGATCCAAATAAATTCTTCATTACAATAAAAATAATCAACTTTTGGCTTTGAAAGTACCAAATCATGATTTTTTTCAATGAATATTTTCAAATTTCCTTCTATGTCTAATCCAATAATTTTATCTTTGAAAAAAGAGATTTTTTTCAATTCAGATGAAAATTCAAAATTATCAATTGATATTCTTGATCCTGTATTATCCTGGTTTAATGAACGTATCTTTTCTGGCTCTCTAGTGACTTCATTAAAATTCACTAAATCAGATGCTTCTTTATCAACATAAGTAAAGAAAGTTGAATCAGAAAAACTTGAAACTCTTTCAGTATGCACTGGCGCTAAGACTTGGCTTGTTCCAGAACACCCTTGATTGAATCCTAAATTCCTTAAATCACATCTAACAATTGTAATTTTATTATCAAAAGCAACCTTTTCAAAAACACCTGATAAACTTTTGAGCTTTATTTTCCAACTTGGGTAATCAACTTTTGTATAATTTGGAATAAATGTTGGATTGAAAATAACTTGTGGTTTATAAAGGAGTGTTTCGTTCAATAATTCGGGATTCTCAACATCATAGCAGATTAAGATTGCCATGATACCAAATTCTGTTTTGAATATCCCTGGTTTTTCCCCAATAGACATTTTTCCAGTATCATTTGGATGTTTTCTTTTTCTGTAACTACCAATCAATTCACCAAATCTATTGATGAAAAGTGAGGTGCAAAATGCTTCTTTCTGTTTGGTCAATTCTAAAATTGTTCCTAAAATTACATGAACTCTGTGTTTTTTAATTATTTCTGAAATTGATTTCAAAAGAGGATTTGTTTTGAAATTAAAATCTCCAGCATGATCAACTCTTCCAATAAAATTTTCTGGAAAAATAACAATATCAGGTTTTTTTTCTTGATGATGTAATTTTTTGTTCATTAAATCATCAAAGAAATTGGGAAATTTGTCTGCAGGAATGAAACCACTTTTTGATTTTTAAATTTTTTTTCAATTTTTTTTACCACTGAACTACCATTATTTTGATTTTGGAATTGTGATGAGTTGGATACTTATCAAGTGAAGGATCAATTTGAATGAATTTTGGATCCATTTTCGTCCCTGGAAGTTCAACTTTCCATTTTTTATTTTTTTTAACGGGTTTTGAAGGTAATCCAGAAGGGGCTGGAGGTGGTTTTGAAGGTACTTTAGATAATTCAGGTTCTACAACTGATAAATCAATCTGATTTTGAGTAATTCTTGTGTTTTTTGAAGTTATGTTTATTATCAAATCACCTTGTTCTTTGAATAAATCTAAACGTGTTTTTTCAACTGTTTGTGTCTTTTTCAAAGAATTAATTCCTTTCTTTAGGTCTGAAGGGTCGAACATTATTTTTTAGAAACTCCATGATGATTGGGTATTTTACAACTGTTCTTTTTTATTTTTAGATTCAATTTGAACCTTTTTCCTCAATTCTAAATTCATATTTCTAACATGTTTAACTTCCAAAATCTTCATTTTCCATCAGTTCATCATTTTTATTGGTTCAAAAAAATCTGTTAACCGACTCAGCATCAATCACAATTTATGAACAAACTACTTTTGTTTTTCATAATTCTACTGAGTCTGACGTTCATAGGATTCTATTTATTTCAATTTAAAAACATAAATGAGATGCTAAAAGAAAAAATAAAAAAAAACTTTAAAGAAAAACAAACATTCTTTAAAGTGAAAAAATTGAAAAAGAAATTTCCAATTGTACGAGTAGTAGTAAATGCAGAGATTAGAGACAGAACAGGTCGTTTATATTTATCTCACACATTATCCAATTTAGCAAACAATTTTGATAATTTTGGTATGTTCTCACGTTATAAATTTTATGGTTATGAAAGAGCATCATCACATCCAAATGTAAAAACTGCTGATCCAAGATTTGAATTGATTAAATACAAACATAATTCAAAATTAAAAACCAAAAAGAAAAATATCAATGAGGCTTTATATTACCTCAAAAAAGAGTTCAATACTGCAAAACTTGAAAATATACGAATTTTTCATGATGAAGCTTTGGATTTTGTTGAAATCATGGAAAATTTTCATCAAAGAAAATGTGATGGATCTGAGATTTTTCTGTATCTCGAAGATGAATACAAAATGTGTGATCATGCTATTGGTCACTTTTTATCTGTGTTCCAATGGGCAGAAAGACATATTGATGAATGGTTCACAATTAGAATGTCAACAAATTTAAATGGTCTAATGTTTCAATGTAAAGATATTCCGAAACTAATTGAAGTGGTTACAAAAAATTCACTTGTTTCACATTCACTTCCTTTAGGTGATGCTTTGTCTCGATTTTGGGATCCTTTCGCACATAACATGAAAAGAAAACATTTCACATACCGATATAACTTATTTTCAAAACATATTCATGGTAAAAATGGTTGTTTTGATTTAATGATCAACGACAAACTTCACAAAGCAGAACATTTTGATTGGAGGTGCGAAGAATATATGTTATCACCATGTCCTGTCTCAGTGAAAGATTTAACATTTAGAGAATATCCTCAGATAGATATACCACTAAATATGACAGAAAGAGAGACATTAATGAAACGATTAGGTCTTACTCTTCACATCACTGAAGATACAGAATTTGGAGAGTCCTGTGATACTCATTGCAAGAGATATAAAAAATCATGTATACGTAATGCATTTCAAGTTGTAAACAATTGCGAAATTTTAAGACATATGTTCAAAGTTGACAGATGCGTCAATTTTATTTATAGAAATGAACAATTTTATCCTGCGTATCATCAGAGAGATCAAATTATGATCACATTGTCAGAAATGATTGCTAATTGTGAATTTTCATTACCTGGATATCAAAGAGCTTGTGTTTGTGGATAATAAATATTTGAACCTTTTTTAACTGTTTTTTTTTATCCAATAGAATTAAGTTTTGTTGCACGGATAAATTCAAACGCAGCAAAATGGATACGAAACAAAAAGGTGATGGTAGAGTAATTTATAAAGAAGATAGATCATATCTTCAATTATTATGGTTACAATGGGAAATTAGAACAGTCACGTATGTTTCAAAAAAAAATTAAAAATTTAACATAGTTATATGTGTGAACCATGGGAAAAAATTATAATTCGTATGAATTTTTAAAGAAAAAAATATTAATTCTTTGAATAGAAGGTTTTATTTTCGCAACAATATTGTTGTTCCTTGGTTTTGTAAAATTTCGTTTTTTTTAATGATAAAAAAAAAATTTAAATTGAAAAATTGAAATAAATTTTCATTTTGCATAAAAAAAAAATTTAAAACATCCTAGAAGTTGACCTATCAAATCATCTTACTTTGAAAAAAAAAAAACGCAAGAATGAAGTTTATTCTTTTTTGTCTTTTGACACTTTTCGTTTGTTCTCAACAACAAGTTCCATTACCATTACCAAAGAAATATCACGGACACTCATTTGGTAACAAATTAGCAGATGTTAAACTAGAAATTTTTTTAAACATTCCATGTAGGTGAATTTAAAAAATTTTACAAGAAATTAAACTTTTTAGGTCCTTACACAACAAAGTTCTGGGAAGGTGCTGGTCGTTTCATTCTTGAAAATTATGTCAAAACAAACAAAATTAATTTGATAATTCATCAATTCCCACTTCCTTATATTGTAGCTTCATTTGAATCAAGTAAATCTGTTTATGTTGTTGAAAAATACCAAAAGAACAAGTTATTGGACTTTATTGATTTTGCTATTATGAATGGTCAATTAATTTCATCAAGAACTGTTTTTAACAATACAGGATCTGAAATTAGAGATTTAATTTATAACAAGCTAGTTTCTGGTTTTAGTGTATCTAAAAATGATTATAACAAAGAAATGTATGGATCTGATTTTGCAATTTTACAAAGAGATGGTTTTGAATTTTTAAATTTTTTTTTTAACTTTTTTTAGCTTGGAAATTTGGTGCAAGTCATGGAATTTCAGGAACTCCAAACTTTGTTATTAATGGTGTTTATTTCTCAGCTGAAAATTTGACCAAAGAATATTGGCAAAAAGTTATGAAAACTTTGGTTGACAAAAAAACCAATTTTCAATCAAATCAATCATAGAAAGCACAATAGAGTCATAAATTGTCATAAATACTTCGTAGTGTTTTCAAAAAGAATCTAATTCAGTGCCAGTTGAGATGCCAGCAAAATTTTTTTGTCAAAAGGAATTCTGAATCTTCAGATGGATTTACTCAAATCTCAAACAAATTTCCAAATTTGCATGAATTTATTCCAAACCTCTCTTCTAAGATTCTAACCAATTTTATTGGTAGGTCAGTTCTCTCATCCAATCAAAATGTTATTGTACTTGCTTTTGATTGTTGCCATTGCAACTGCTCGTAAGAAAAATTAACTATATTAACCAAATAAACAAGATCCTTCAGGTACCAGACTCAGAGTAAATACAGGAGACGGACTGAACGTTAGAGTGAGTCCTTGTACGAATGCCAGAATCATCACAACCCTTGGAAATGGTGTCGTTGTGACATCCACTGGAAATACTAAAACAGATTGTGGATATCACTGGGTTCAAGTCAAAGGTGGTTTTGCAACTGGTTGGGCTGCTTCAAAATTCTTTGTTGTTGTGAGAGGATATGACAGAGTTTATGGACCTGGAATCAATGGTTTACGTGATGTATTAATGCAAAAACTTCAAGAACTTGCTGTTTTAGTCGGTTCACGTGTTAGAGTTCATTCAGGTTGCAGACAAGGTAAGTTTATAGTTTTCAAGTTTAAAATTCCTTACAGGTGGTTCGAGATCACATGCAGAATGTAGAGCAGCTGATTTTCATGTAGACGGTCAATCAGATGTTGCTGTTTATAGAAAAGCTTTAGCTCAAAGAGGCAGATTTCGTGGTTTTCAATTCATCTATCACACACCTGGAAGAAGATCTTGTTCAACAGGAGAACATAATCACGTTGCATATGATGGAAAAGTAAATCAATTCTGTTATGAAAGAACATGTAATTGGGCCAAAGAATGTAGCTATGTGTCAAAAAACAACAAAAAAGTTATGTTTGAATTTAAAGAAACTCCGACCTGCAAAGATTTTGGAAATATTGATTGTTGGGCTGAAAAGGAAGAAATTTCAAAATAAAACCTTTCTTTAATTCAAAAAATCCAATTTGTCTTTTCACAACATTGACCAATCATTTGCATCCTTTTTTTCCACAGAAGAAGAAACGTGTTGTCAATGCCAATTATTTACAGTTGTATTTTGAAGGATGAAAAAATTCAAGGAGAGTTTCCAACAAACAAAAAAAAATTATCTCAAGTTGTCACAGAAAAAATAGTACCACGTCTTTCCAAAACAGATTTAAAAAAAACTATAAAACAAAAACAAATTGAGTTTCATTATAAAAGAGAATCAAATTAATAATATTTTGTGTGGCAACAGAAAACAGTTCAAAAAGGATCATATGGGGTTTCATTGATGAAATTCAAAAATGTAACTAAGAATTGTTATTTAAATTTGAAAGTGTTCATACAAATGATTGAAATGGATGATCTTTCAAAGATTAAGGTTGAAAATTTCATTTCAAAATCGATGGATGATTGGAATTCGGAACCAGTTGTGTATTTAAATGATAAAAACGAATTTGACAGTGAGACTACACACCTTGTCGCAAAAAATGAAACTCTTGATCTAAAATTGGATTTTAAAGGTTTAGGAACTAGTTTAGGAAATAGTTAAGTAGTAGATGGGGAAAGTCCGGACGGCGATTTAACTTTTTTTAATTTTCACCCCCCAAGGAAGTAAAAAAAGACCATTTTCGCGGATTTTTTGTTTTTTTTGACCAAATCCCCCAACATTCAGAGCCATTTTCATGCCCTCTCACGCCTCAACTCGGCGGTTTTTTGTCATTTGAAAATTTTATTTACCTTCTTACTTTTTTTTATCCATAATTTTTCATTTTTGTTTCTGTAAATTTGTTGGTCCGTTATATTGCTTTTTGGTTGGTCTAATTTTATGGGTAATAAAACTACGAGTTGGTTTTGATTGGTTTATCCTTTGTTTTGGAGGATTTAATCCTTCTAATTGGAAGTTTACTCTATCAACTTCAATTTTATATTCTGTTGCTGAACCATCACGATATAATATTGGCTGATTTCCGATAAAATAACCTCTATTATTTGGGTCATCGTGTGGAATATTCATATTTCCATTTAATGTGATTCCACTTGTTGATATTGAATTAACACCAGTTATATTATTACTGTCATCTATTGATATACCTGATTGTTGAACTCCTCGACTTCCTCCATCACCTTTTATAATTGCATTATCTGTGATTGTTGAAGATGATGAAACCATATTTGGAACCGAAACAGATGTTGCTGTTAAATTAGTTATAGTTGCTGAGTTTATTGTTGCATTTTCACAAGTAAAATCTGGTAAATTGTTTATATTTCCATTTGATTTGTTAAACATTATATAATATTCAATTCGAAATTAATTTGTGATTGTATAATATATATGTCAATTTT
>JABLTG010000077.1:0-89871 GCA_016618085.1 Neovahlkampfia damariscottae
TTGACATCCTTTTCTGTTGCTTCTAATGAATCCAATAATTGAAATTTGTTTGGGACATGAGCTGGTATACTTTCATTGACGTGTCTGTTTAAGTTTTTTGCTTCAAATTCTAGTTTGTCAGTGCATTTTGGTACTGTTGGTTCCAAGTCTTCCTTTTGAGCTGAGTAAGAGTTTCTTGATTTATAACTGAAGCTAAATGGTCCAACTTAGTAGCAAAGAATAATGTTGTGTTGAGTAGCACTTTGTTCAATGCTTCTTGTGATAGTGTAAGGAATACCTAAAAAATGACTTTTGCGTTTGCTTAATACTACATGCAAATCTCCTTTCATTTCTTCTTCAATAGTTTTTTGATATGAGAATAGTGTTGATTCTTGAGCATCTGCAGCAACTGAAGTCATCTTTGGTTCTTGTCCAGGTGTTGATAATGAGTTGTTAGGATTAATTTCTTGAGAAGTGTTCATGTTGTTCGTTTTTTTTTTTGATCTAAAATCTGAATGTTTCTGATTGGGTGGCAGATTTATAAGAAATCTGAAAAGATCTAACAAATGAAATTGCTGATCATTCCAAAAAATCTTTCTTATTTCAAGCAATTCTATTGGTCATTAATCCCCGCCAATTGGCAAAAACTCCAAGTTGGAGCTGAAGTTAAATAAAAATTTTTGTGAATTTATTTAACAGAATCATTTTGTTCCATTTTTTTTGATCGATATTCTTTTTGGATTTTCGATTGGCAATAATTCATTTGAAAATCCTTTTGAAAACATTAAACTTGTCCAATAGTTCCACTTCTCTTTCATTTCCTGTTGTTTTTCCAATTCGTCATTAAATTGTTCATTATTCGAAACGTTTTCAGACAACTTCTCAATGATATCTTGGATTTGATTCCAATAGTCTTCCAAAACTTTCATCAATGGAATCCAGTACTGATGAACTTGTGAATATTCATATCCTTGTAACCAAAATTGTTTGATCCAATCAAACTCAACTTCGTTGGATATATTGAACAAATCTTGAACATCATTTGAGTTTTTGATTTCTATATTACGAAATTTATTGATCAAATTCTCACATTTTTTTGAAATATATTCAAAAGAATTTCCTTCTTCTGGAATTTTTCGATGAGTTGAAGTATATCGATTTGTGTCACCAGTAAAAATAGCATGCTGATGGGTTTCGTTAAAATTATAAAGCATAAAGTAAGCTTCATCTGATTTTACGTTCATCAAAAGAGCAGGTGTTTCAATATCCCAAGCAATTCTAAAACCCAATTTCCAAGATGAATCATTTATATCTTCAGTACATTGATAAACACCAACTGTACTATTTGTTTCTAAAAATGTATCTCTGTGCCATTTTACCGACATACCCACGTCAATTCCATGAAAATCATCATACTTTAGATGTACTTTTTTGGTGTCATAATAGTTCAATAAGGAAATATTGAAGTCTGAACCTTTTTCATATTTAAAAATGTTTTGATTTAAATTTAAAGAATTTGATGACATTTCAGTGTTTAATTTTTCAAAAATTGTATTTTCCCAGGGAATAGTGAATAATCGAATGTTGAAATATTTGTAAGTCATTCCTTTCACACCCAAGAGAGCCCTTTGAATAGTTGGTATAACTAATTGATCATTTATTATAATATGATAATTTCTTATAATTTTATTTTCCACCATTTTTTCAAATTCTTGAAAAATCTTTTCTTGAGATATTTTGAAATTTTTTTGTGGTACAAATGCAAGACCTTTGTATTTATTTTGTTTTATTTCTTCAAATTCTTTATCTTCTTGTGTGATATATGAGAGTTCATATTCTTTAATATATTTTATTTTTTTCTTTTTTCCTTCCACTTCACTTTTTCTCTTCATTGATGTATAAAGATGTTTGATTGGATGATTATTAAACAACAAATCAAATTTTTATTCAATATCATTAATCACATTTTCACCATAATTTGGAATTGAAGAATTAATAAATTCATTATAAATTTTTGGTAAAAGAGCATTGAAATGTACATGTTGAGAATTTGACCAATGAATTCTCAAAATCTCATTTTCCATTTTTACAGGTGTAAAACAAAATTGATGAAATAATTGTAATGAATTATAACCATCATATAATACAATTTTCCTTTTTAAAGCATTTGATAAAATATAAATATGAACTTCTGTTCCCCAAGATGACAATTCTAATGTTGATTTCAAAATATTCAAATAATTTATATTCATTTTTTTCAATAATTGAATATAAAACTTTTTTTCATTTGACATTTCTTTGATCAAATATAAACGAATCAAAACATGATATTTTTCAGTTCCAAATAATGTTAAAGATATTGCTCTGTATAAACAATTTCCATCTGATAATACATTGAACATGTTATAATTCTCTTTTAATTCAAAATCTAAATAGAAATTTGTTGGTTGATTTTTTGAAGTTGTGTAACTAGATGATGGGATTTCTGGAAGTTCAACTTTGGAAACTCGATTATAAAAGTTCATTATATTTCTTTGGTATAACTCAAGTTGAAGTTTTAGTTCTTTTTCATGATAATTAATTGAATATAATTCTTCACAATTTTCTTGTTCGATTTTAGGTTCATTTGGTTGGAAATTGAAATAATTTGGTTGTTGGTTGTACTGATATTGTTGATTATAACTCTGTTGTTGAGGATTTATGTCTGTGGGTGTTTGTTGTGGTTGGAAAAATTGAACTGGAAGATTTCCAAAAGTTTGTTGGTTGGAATTGTCATAAAATATAGGTTGATAAATACCACTGTTCATATAAGTTCCCTGAGTTTGTAAATTTGTTGTGAAGGGTGAGAAAAAGTTGAACATGATGTTTCGGTTACAAACGATTCCGATTGGTGGAATTTACATCAAAAATGGAATTGAAACAGAAACAGTTTCAAGAAAAAATCCATAATAAAACTTTCATTTTGATTAATTTCTTAATTTGTAAACAATTGCGATGATTACCACAAGCGAGAGAATCAAATACAATAAATAATCCCCAATTTTAAAATTTTGAAGGAATTTTAAAATTTTCACATTTCCTGGAGTATATGGAGGATACCTTAATCCAGAGTCCATCCAAGTTGCTTTGTTCAATACAGATTTTTCATGTGTGAAAATATCGAATGTTGATTTTCCATTGTAACCTCTTCCTAGTCCAGATTTTCCAACACCACCAAATGGAAGATCTTCACAAGCAACATGCATTACAGCTTCATTAACACCAGCTCCACCTGAAGTAACTTTTGAAATGAATTTTTTTTGATTTTCTGAATTTGAAGAGAAAATATAGGAAGCAAGAGGTTTATCTTTCATATCTTTAATGAATTGAATGGCTTCATCAATTCCGTCAACAGCAATTACAGGTAAGATTGGTCCAAAAATCTATTTTTGAAAATTAGCAAAAATTATTTGAAACCTCTTCTTGCATTAATTTTGAATTTTTATCAGGTGAATCAACAATAGTTGGTTCAAAGTATAAAGTATCATAATTGATATTCTTTCCACCATGATAAATTTTTTGATTTTCTAATAAACTTTCAAGTCTTTTCATGTGTCTTTTAGAAACAATATGAGCTAAATCTTCTGATTTTGAAGGATCTTCACCATAGAATTGAGTAATTCTAGAAGCCATAGTTTTTAAAAATTCTTCTTTTTTTGATTTATGACATAAAATATAATCAGGAGAAACACACTTTAAAAAATAAGAAATTGAATTTTTTTTTACTGCTTGACCAGCATTAAACCATTTTCCCCATGAAATTCTTGAACAAGCTACTTCAAAATCAACATCTTTATCAAAATACACTGGACATTTCCCACCGAGCTAATAAAAGAAAATGAAAAAAAGAAAAAATTCAAACTTCAAGAGTGACAGGTGTTAAATGTTCAGCTGCAGCTTTCATGATAATTTTACCAACAACTGTTGATCCAGTATAAAAAATATAATCAAATTGTTCTTTTAAAAGCTCGGAAGTTTCTGTTACTCCTCCTGTGACAATTTCAAATTCATCTGAAGGAAAATATTTCTTAAAGTTATCAGCAAAGAAATTTGAACAATTTTCAGTTACTTCTGATGGTTTTACGATGACAGCGTTTCCTGCAGCAATAGCACCCACTAAAGGTTTGAATAACAAACCAATTGGGAAATTCCATGGCGCAATAATACAAACTACACCAAAAGGTTCTTTTTCAATGGTAGCAGAAGCAGGTTTTTGTAATAATGGAACTGAACGAGTTTCTGGTTTCATCCAAGAGGAAAGATTTTCAATAGCATTTTCAGCGATACTATAAGGTTCACTAAGTTCTACTTGACAAGCAAATTCACCCAAATGTAAATCTTTGAAGAGTACTTCACGTAATTCTTTTTCATTTTCTTTCAAAAATTTTTGTAATTGTTTTAAGTTGCGGATTCTGGATTCATAAGAAATTGAGCCACCTCTGTTGAATGCATCTCTTGTTTTTTGAACTATTTTTGAAATATTTTTAACGTCTGTTGATTTCAAAGGCATGTTGTTTTTGTAAATTTGACCAATAAAAAAAACTCCGACTGTAGTTGTCCTTTTAAAAGAAATTTTCTAAAATCGAACATCAAAGGCACTACTACAAGATGATATTGAAGAATTTTTATTACATTTTCGATTTTGGTTTGATAAAATTATTAACAAGCTCAAAAACTTCTTTTGACTTATCCATATGTAAATGATGAGCTGAATTGTCGATAATTTCAACTTTAATATCAGCAATATACTCTGTTCTTTTGTGATAACTTTTTCCAACACCAGTTGTATCATTTTTGAACAGATCCATGGAATTGGAACATAGAATAAACATTGTTGGACATTTTATATGCTTTAACATGTCAACAACATCTTCTTCATGATATTGAAATTGAGATATTCCTTGACATAATATGTGATGAGAGTACTGAAATCCATTGGATGTTTTCAAAAAACCTCTCTTCATCAAGTAGGTCAAACTATCTTTTGAAATGTCATTCTTTCTTGCTGCATATGAATTTTCCACTAATTTTTCAAAAGATTTGAAATTTTTTGGTTGTTTTTTTATTAAATTTTGATTTGATGAAATGTTTAACATTAATAATTTTCTAGCTGAGATTTCTGGTTTGAGAAAAGGTCCTAGACTGTCGACTAAAATTAAATGTGAAATATATTTTGAATAAATGCTGGCATACATTGTTGCGACTGCACCACCCATTGAATGACCAATTAGGATGAATTTATTCCATTTTAATAATTCAATCATTTGAAAGACTTCTGAAACTCTTGAGCCAACATTATAATGTGAATATGATTGTTTATGTGATGATTTTCCGTGTCCAGAAAAGTCCATTTGAACAACATGGTATTTTGCAAGGTCAAAGTGAGAAACTAAAAAATCAAAACTATTTGCGTTGTCCAACCATCCATGAAGTGTAAGAACTTTATTCGGACTTTCTGGATTTCCAATTTCTTTTGTAGCTATTTGTAATCCATCTGTTAATTTGTATGTGTTTTCAGTGTATTGCATTTTCCAGTTGTTTCGAATTGAACAGTTTGACCAATGAAAAAGAATTCTTGGTTGAACAGAAAAAAATGTCCGGATAAATTTTTCTGATGGAAAACAAGTTCAAAATACTCACAGAAAGATTACATAAGTTTTAGTTCTTATTTTTGATTTATTGAAACTTTAACATTGAAGAGAATGATGATTTGTAAAATTCAAATTTCAACTTGAAACCTATTGCATAATCTTCTGGTATTTTTCCAACCAAATCTTGTACGTTTCTATTTGCTCCTTTTGATAATAGAAATGACACTAAATTTACATCTTGTAGTTGAGTGGCTTCATGTAATGGTGTTTTTCCTTGATAAACTTCTTGTATATCTGCTCCTTTCTCAACTAAATATTTTACAGTTTCCAACAGAATTTTTGAATTTTTATGATAAGTGAAAGAACGAAATGCGATTGAAAGAATGCCAAAACCTGTTGGAATTTGAATTCCATTGTGTTCAATCAAATATTTCAAAACAATAATTCTGTTGTCTAATGCCCAAACACGATAATCTGACGAAAAAACAGTTCGCAAGTTCACTTTGTTAATTTTTGTATTGAATTGCTTTGAATTTTCAATTAGATAACGAACCACATCCAAGTTGGACATCGTCAATGAATATTTTAAATAATTTGGTTTTAAATTTAAAACATTTTTGAATTGATATTCTATTCCTGAATTTAATAGAAATTCAATGATTTTGATTGATGAACCATTTTTGATGGAAAATTCTACTGGGGTTCCTAAATTCTTGATTTCTTTGTTTAATTGATTCATGTCATCTTTTAAAGCATATTTTACAGATAATTTTATGAAATCGAAATCATTTGTTTTGATTATCCAATAAAATGGATTGGTTCCATCAAAATTCGATTTTAAAATAGAAATTTGATAAAATGACATGAAGTCCTTCAAAAGATTATAAATAAATTCAATATCATTTTTGTTAAAATTTTTCAAAAAATTTTGATTTGAAAAAAACAAAAAATATCCGGTGGGATAAGTAAATCCATGACTCAAACCCATTGTAAAAAAATTGAATAAATTACAAAAATGTTCATTTTCATAACACTTAATGTGATTTTTTGTCACTGTTTGATGTTTCAATTTATTTATTTTTTCAAATAAATTTTTCCAATCACCTAATTGAGGGTATGGATACTTTAAACTGAAGTACTTTAAAATATGATTCAAATTTTTGATAGTTTCTTTTTGATGAAATTTCCAAAGAGTAGTTTTCCAACAAGACGAACTTGTTTCATCACTCAAGAAGCTATTATAATTGTTCAAATTTTTTTGATATTTTTTCAATTTTGTAGCTGAATTTGGTGTTCTATCTTCAAATTCTTTTGTTAATTTTTCAATTTTATGTTTAATGGTATTTTGAAAAAAAATCTTCCAGAATTGATTGTTTGTTGTATGATTGTGGAACATTTTGATGTTTATCAATTTGTATATTTCTGCTGCTGGTAGGTATTGTATGATTTCAAGTATTTCATCGGTGGACAAAACTTCAATTGACATCACTTCAATGATAAAAAAAAATTTGATTGGATAAAAAAAAACTAGTAGATGAACAGTGGACATTCGAAGCTGCTACAATTTTTCAAAGAACAAAAAGATACAAAACACATATTTTTCCCAACAAACTTCCAAATGGAATCTGAAGAGTTGTTCAATTTGTTTTTTGCACAACTGTCAGAATTAGAAAACCTGGAAGAATTATATTTTGAAGAACATGATTTCACTGAACATGAAATTCATATTCTATTGAAATTTCTTCAAAAAAAATCACTGTTACTGCTGAGTTTCGAAATTGTAGAATGGACAGAAAAGCTGCTGAAAATTTTTTTAGAAAAATTAACAAAAATTGATTCTTTAAAAGGAATTCGGTTCAATATTTTTCCAGATACCGGAGTATCTATTCTTTGTAAATATTTGGAAAAAACGAATGAATTAGAAATGTTGCATTTGGATAGAGTAGATTTGACAGAATCTTCCTTTCAACTGGTATCAAATTCCCTGTCCAAAAACAAAAGCTTAAAAAAATTTGAATTTTTCAATTTAAACCTAAATTCTTCAGGAATGATTCAATCAATTCAAGATCATATGAACCTTGAGTCTTTGAGTCTTGTTCGTACCAAAAAAATAGGAAAGGCAATCGGCAATTTTCTACAGGTGAATTCTCACTTAAAAAGTTTGTCAATAGCGAAAAGTGAAATTTCAAATGATGATGTAAGAATAATATCAGAAGTGTTATTGGAGAAAAATACACTCACATATTTGTCTTTATCCAGGAATTTAATCAGTGAAAATGGAGCGTTTTTCCTCGCAATAGCAATTGTTACAAATACAACTCTGGAACATTTAGCAATTGAAAATAACAATATTGGAAGTATTGGAATGAAACACCTCTTGAATTCTCTCGAAATTAACGAAAGTTTGAGAATTTTAGATGTTTCCAGAAATAACATATCGGATGATGGGATCAAAGAATTTAACAAATTCAATGGTTTAAAATCATTCAAATTAAACAACAATAACATCAAAAATGGAAAATTGGTTTCAAAGTTTATCTCAAATTCCTCCTTGAAAACATTGCACATTTCTCATAATATGATTGAAGGAGATGTAAAACACATCATGGATATCTTGGAATCAAATAAGAATTTAACTACTTTGGATGTTGCATGTAATCAAATTACAAATGAATCATCGGCTTCAATTGGAAACATGTTGTCAAAAAACAAAACTCTTCAATTTTTAAATTTATCAGGAAATTACATTAAAGAATTCGAGTATATAGCTATAGGAATAGGAAAAAATACACAGCTGAAACAATTGATTCTTAGGGGCAATTTGATCAAAAACCAAAACATACCAGAATTTTATATCCATGCACAATGGAACTATTCTCTCCAACTTTTATCAATAAATCATCAATTTGACAAGAAATTAGTTTGGTTTGTTGAAAGAAATAAAAGATATGAAGATTCAAAAATGAACAGATTCAAAAATATTTGGGAGATAACAGAATTGGAAAATTTGAACTTTCTATTCAATGACATTTTTGAACTTTCAAGTTAGTTCCCAAAATATTTTTGGATAATTTTTTTCTGGCGTTAAGATCAATGATTACTATAAGAATTACAAGGGCATTCAGGAAACCTTCCTTCAATCAGAAGCCCTTCGGGGCATTTAATAAAATCTTAGGTTTCCTATTCTCCCTTTTTATCAATGAAATGTGTCATTTTTAAATTTCTATGCTGATCGAGCTTAAACAAATCTAGATCTTGATACTCGAAACAGAAAGGTCTTAACTTCTGTTCATTGTCCGCTCCAGAACTATTTGTTATTTATGCAATGTTTGGTCAAATTGATTGGTGAACTGTTATCTGATGAAGATAAATCCGGATTGGAGCAGAATCTTGGTCTTGGGTTCAATTTTTCCTTCAAAATTCAAACTGAATATTTTTATTCATGCACTTTTTCCCAATTTCTCTTCTTTTGTACTTGGTAATTTATCATGTGCAGCTTTATGATCAAAGTAAGACTTTACTGAATCAGCAATTAAAGCAATAAAAACCATAGCAACTCCAGTCCATTGTCCAGTTGTCAAAGAATGACCAAACCAAATAACTGAAAAAATGATTGTGAAAAATTTTCTTGTTGTCGTTATTAAAGTGGTAACTAAATTACCAAATTCCGAAATACATTGAAAAATAAAAATTTGACCCATACACATAGCAATTGCCAATAAAGCAATATCAATCATCACCTCTTTGTACTTCATACAAAACGCAATTGCTGGAAATGCTTCTTGAGACATAATCAAACCAATTCCAAGATACAAAACAGCAAATGTGTTCATGTAATACATCATATCATCAGCAGTTGGTTTTTTTTCTTTGTCTTCATTCATTTTACCTTGAAATCCGTTTGTAAGTGCATCAAATACCAAAGAAGCAACTAATAAAAGAACTCCAAATAAATTTGTTTCACGGTCCATATGGTTTTTCTTTGGTGCTTTTGCAAAATTGAAAATTGTAATTCCACCACAAATGAATAAAACTAAAAGATATTTTGATATTGGATATTTCTTTTTGGCTATGAGAATACCTGAAATTAAAACTGGAATTGGTTTGCAAGATTTAGCTAAAACTTGTGTTGGATAACTGACGTAAAGTAAAGCTGCATTTGAAGTGAACATAGCTGCTACATAACAAAAACTTGTAAAAGCAAATAATCCTTTGCTTGGTATTTCTCTTTTTTTTTCTTCTTTTTTTTTGGTTGACAATTCTTTGAAAAAAAAACTTTAAAAAAAATTCTGAGTTACTTAAAATTGTGAATAATGAATTTGTTAAACATTGAACAAAAACAAGAAACAAAGGATAATCAAAATATTCTGGATCTTTTTTGTCACCATATGGAGATCTTGTAATTCTTTCTTGTAAATAACCAAAGGATACAAAGGAGATGTAGACTCCACATGCCACTTTGATCAAACTCATAACTGTTTTCATAAACGATTGTGGTGCTTCAATAGTCATTACAAATGTTATTGTTCTCAAAAAAACTTGTCCTGTGACGATTGGCAAAAAAAAACACTCGGAGATTTTTTGACCAATGATTGGTTTTTATATTTTAAAATAATAATTTGTTTGTTATTCCATAATTCTCCAATAGTGTTTCTTTTTTTTCTATTTATACTTTTTCCTCCAATCAAAACCAGAAAGAAAACGCATGGAAACAAGCAAACAAACAGGAACTGAAGCCAGAACAGAAATTGTTTGGGAATGGTATGATGATTCAAAGTGGAATGCATATATTCCAGAACATCAAAAAATCCTTGAAGAAGCATATTCATCAAAAAAAAAAGACACCACAATGAAAATTTTCGGAAACAACTACAAAATTCATTTCAACGAAATGAAACAAGAAAATTTATCATCAAGATTCAAAAGAAACATGAGAAGAAACGTCATCCAAATTAAAGGTGTTTTTGAAGTGGAACAAAGATTTCAAACTCACATTTCAACTGATAAAACCTTATACAAATTGAACGATACTGTATATGTTAGAGGTGTTTTACTTTCATTTGATAAACAAAAACCTCTTTCTGATTCAATTTTAAAATCAAAAGATTTCTATTTAGGAGCTACTTTTCAAATATTGGGACCTGTTTGTTTTTTCAATATTTTTTTTACTTTTTTTAGAAAGGTGATGTTATTGTCAATACAGAAGTTAAAGATTGGAATAATTCTGTGTTATCTTCACATTGGGTAATTCCTCAATCACAAAGTGGTGGAGAATATGTAGCAAAATTTATTTATAAAGGAAATGGTTTACCAGCTGCTGAAAGAAAGTTCGAAATTAGAGCTTTTCAAAATCCAAGATTGAATAGTCAAATTCAATTTCTCAGAAAAGGGTATTCAACAAAATTGAATTTATTTTCTTCAGATTTGGTCCTGGTGATAAAGCTGTTGCGACTTTGAAGGTTGATAGAGCTGAAGGTGGTCCTTGTAGTAATGCTAAGGTTACTGTAAAAGCAAGAGTTGATGGTGTGGAAGTTCATTCATCTGTTACGAAACTGTAAGAAAAACAAATATTGATCAAACATCAAAGGAATGAAAATGGTTCATGCTTAATTGGATTCAATCTTCCAAATTCTTTTAAAGAAGGAGATGGAACATTGAATTGTGTAATTGAAGACCAAGGTGTCGTGGAAACAGCATCAAAAACAATTCCAATTCTTATGAATACGATTGATGTTAAATGCTACCCTGAAGGAGGTGATTTGATTGAAGGACTTGAATGTGGATTTTATATTGAATGCTTTACAAAATCAGGAGATCCTGCTGATTTGTTGGGTGAAATTGTTGATCAAAATGGAAATTCTGTCACTCAATTAAACACCATTGTAACTTAAAGAGAAAACTAAATTTTTTATAAAGCATGAAGGAAGAGGAAAAACTGTTTTTACACCAAAAAATGGAAATTCTTATTCAATTAAAGTCTCAAAACCATCTGGAATTAAAAATATTTCTATTCCAAAAGCAAAAGAATCTGGTTGTTCATTAATGTCAACAAGTAACATCTTTGAATGTGATGATGCTCTTTCATTCAAATTTGGTGCAACAAAAAGTGGAAAATATTTATTCACAATTTACAAAAAAGAAATTCAATTGACAAGAGTTAATGTGAAAGTTAAAGATCATAATGAAACAGTTCCAGTCATTTTGACTTTACCAACTGATGTCAATGCAGATGGTGTCTTAAGAGTAACAGTCACAGATTCTGAAGATAAACCAGTTGCTGAAAGATTGATCTTTAGAAAACAAACAAATAAACTTAAAGTAGATGTTGTCACAGACTACAAAAGTTTTTGTCCTGGAGATAAAGTAAAATTGAGATTATTGACAACAGATGAATCTGGAAAAGCAGGTACTATTATTGATAACTTAATTTGATTAGTTTCTGCAAAGGTTTGCGTCACAGTGACTGATGAATCAGTTCGTGAGTCAGTCGAAAAAAGAAAACATCATCCAAATTTAGATGCAATGGTTTATCTTGAAAAAGATGTTGATCATTTGGATGATGCAACAATTTATTTATCTAATGATCCAATTGCAGAAAAAGCAACAGATTTATTGTTAGGAACTCAAGGATGGAGAAGATTTGCTTATACAGATATTATGTCATTCATCAAAAAAAATGGTGAAAAAAGTGAAAAAGTTGCATGCATCCATCAAGGAGAAGAAAAACCTTATTATACCACTGAAAACCCTTATTTGAAGAAAAAAACGATAGTATATGAACAACCAAAAGTTAAAGGTAGAAACTATGACACAGATACAGATACAGATACAGAATCCAATGATTGGAGTTCTGATAGTTGGGGTGATTATGATGATGACAAGGATGAAGCCAGCGATGACGATGTTTTATATCAAGATTTCTCTGATTTGGCTCCTCCTCCAAAACTTCCTCATTCCACTTTTTCATCAGCACCTGCACCTTCTTCAGTAGCTCCGATGGTGAACAAAGCACCTCCTCCAATGAAAATGAGAGAAGGACTTTTGGATTCAATAAGAAATTCAGGTGTATCATTAAAAAGAGTTCCTGAAAAAGAGCTTAAAGCATCAGTTAAAACCTCAGATTCAAAAAGTATCATGTCCGAACTCTCAAAGAAAATTAGCACAAGGAAATCAACTATTAGTAGAAATGACAAGCCAAGAAAATTGAAGGTCTCAAATGAGAAATCAAAAATATCATCTTTGAAACCACCTGTTAATGAACCAAAAACTGTTGATACTGTTCAAGAAGATCTCCGAGAATCATTGAATGAATTTGAAAATGTATTTGGATTTGTTGCTCCGTCCACAGTTTCAACTCTCAAACCAGCAGTCACCCAAGACATCATAAGGGAATATGCTTTCAAAATTTCACAAGACAGAAAACAAGGATCCCGTGTTGATTTCACAGAGACAATCTATTGGTAAGTTCAAATTACAACTAAAGTTTCTTTCCTTTAGGTGTGCTGTTGAAACAACTGATGAAAATGGAAGACTTGTTTTAGAATTTGATTTATCTGACTCAATCACTTCATTTCGTGCATCTGTTGATGCCTTCACAGATACTGGAATCATTGGATGTGGTACAAAATTATTATCTTCAAAAGAACCATTTTACATTGGTAAGAATCATATGTAGTTTTTAAATTTTTAGAACCAAAAATTCCAATGGAAGTCTCATCAGGGGATTATATTAAAATGCCGATAGCAATGGTAAATGGTTCCAATAATGATTTGGATGTTAAAATGAGTCATGAAGTGAAATCAAAATTATTGGTCTCACAACCAAACAAAATATTTGGAGGGAAATTAATTGAAATTGAAAGTGAATCAAGAAAAAGAAGTTTATTAGAATTTGAAGTTAAAGAAGGATTTGATTTTGCTCAATTTTCAATTTCAGGAGATGCTGGTGCTTTTAATGATAAAGTCACAAGAAAGATCACAGTAGTTCCATCTGGTTTTCCAAATTCATTTTCAGTTGGATCTGTTGCTTCGGAAAATGGAACATCATTGATCCTTCCAATTCCTGAAAATGTTGTTGACAATTCATTAAAAGCAACTCTCACATTTTATCCATCTTCACTTTCAAATCTTTCAGGAGGTTTACAATCATTACTTAAATATCCTCATGGATGTTTTGAACAAACAGCATCCACAACTTATCCAACAGTTATGGCACATCAGTATTTTATTTCCCATCAAAATTTGATTCAACCAAATACAATTCAACGTTCATATGATTTAATTCAACAAGGACATAAAAAATTGATTTCTTTTGAATGCAAGGATGGTGGGTTTGAATGGTTTGGAAATGGATCTGCTCATGAAGGACTCACGTAAAAAATTCAATGATCTAACACATTATTAGCGCATTAGGTGTTCTATTATTCACTGAAATGAAGAAAGTATTTCCAGTCAATGAAAAAGTATTATCAAGAGCAACTGAATGGTTATTAGCAAGAAAAGATGGAAAAGGTTCATTTGTCCCAAACAATTCAAAAGTAAAATAACAAAATTTCTAACTAACAAATCAATAGAGTTATGAATTTGGTGGTTATGCTCCTGAACATGTGAAAGTTGCTTATATTGTATGGGCATTATCAGAAGCAGGAATCAAAAAAGAAATTGAAAAAGAAATCGATTGCGTTTACACTGACAACAAGGGTAATAATGAAGGCTATACTATTGCTTTATGTGGAAATGCATTGTACAATTTGAAAAGAAAAGAAGGTATCGAAATGGCAAAGAAATTATCAAAATTACAACAAAAAGATGGATCTGTTTCTGCTGAATTTAGTATCACTGGATCTGGAGGAATATCAAGATTATGTGAAGCAACTGCATTATCTGTTTTATGTTGGTTAAATGATTATCAAACATTTACAAATGAAGTTCAACTTAGTTTGAGATTTCTTCACAACAACTCAAAAAATGGAAAATTTGGAAATACTCAAGGAACATGTCTTGCGTTAAAAGCAATTATCAAAGTAATATTTAATTCATTATTAATTTTATTTTTAGTACGATGAAATGGTTCCAGTGAGTACAAATGGAAGATCAGGTTTAGCCACTATCATTGTTGATTCTGAAAAAATCACTCAACCAATTTCATCATCCAGTTCAGAACCTATTGAAGTGAACATTTCAAAACAATTGGTAAAATCAGGAAATCATTCATTAGAAATTGAAATGAGTTCTGGATGCACCATTCCATATTCATTATCTGTTGATTATCATTCAACAAAACCTGATTCATCGTTCCAAGCACCTTTACATTTATCAACAAAACTTTCAGAAACAACAATTAAAGAAGGGGAAGGTTCAGAAATAAAGGTTGAAATGAAAAATTTGAAAGATGAAAAACAAGGGATGTCAATGGCTATTGTTGGTGTTCCAGGTGGTTTAGAAGTGAGACATGATCAATTGAAAGAACTTGTGAAATCAGAAGTAATTGATTCTTATGAAATTATTGGAAGAAATATTGCAATTTATAAAAAATCACTTGCTGCAAAAGAAACTTTAAAATTCAAAATTGATGTTGTTGGAAGAATACCAGGTAAATATGTTGGACCATCATCAAGAAGTTATCTTTATTATACAGATGAAGATAAACAATGGATTGAAGGTTTGAAATGTGAAATTATTGAAATTTAAATAAACCTTTGTATATGGAATAGTTTTTCAAAAATAAAACCAATTTATTTTGACCAATCAGAGAGAACCATGGATTTTTCTGGAGAAGTTAAAAAAGACAAGAATAAACGATAAATCAAAGCCTATATTTCAATCAGGTAATTTTAATATTATTGAAGTAGTAGGGGGTCTAAGTGCTTTTTCAGCGACTAAATTTTGGAACCAAGACCACATAAAAATTCCAGCTGTAGGTTCATCCGGCCAATCGCACCCAGCACCAAAGAAATTATAAAACAAACCTCTGCGCGTTAATCAAATGAACAGTTCAGGAAACCAACAAACAATAACAAACAACACCTACAAATTAAACTTTCAAAAATTCGGAAGCTGAATATAAATTCAAGGATTTATATATTTTGATTTTGTTTTAACAATTGGTTTTGAAAAATAAGAAGAAAGAAGTAAAGGATAAAGTTGTTGTAAAGAGATTGAATTATTGTATTTTTTATTTGATTAGTAAAGATAATTGATTTGAAAATAACTTTTTTAAAATAGATGTTCAAAGTGGTTGAAAAAATAAGTGATTTGTGCAAATATTAATTATTTTTTGGGAAATTTGAATATAATTCAAGGACGAAATAAATTTTTTTTATTTTTTGAAAAGTTTACCTTTTTCATCCAATCAAATTTTTTTATTTACAAATTGCATTTGTGAAGTTCAATAACATCTTTACAAAAATCTTTCATTTCTTCTGTTTTATCTTTGATTGGAATATCAGCTCCATTGTCAACTAAAAAATCAATTACAATTTCGTTTATAATGAAAATTCACAGCTTTAAATTCATGAAATTGGGAAATAAAATGAAGATGAAAACACTGAATGCCATTTATTGATTAACAATGATTATATAAAGAACATAGATCACAATTCAAACAGGTATTTTAGTAAAAAGAATTTTTATGAAAAAAGATATTATTACACTGGCAGGGATTGTGAAAATTTCCAAGCCTTTTGATTTGAAAATGGGACATTTAATCGGTGATTTTACAAAAAAACAAGTGTTTGTTAAGTGCAAACCAAATGTTCCTCAGTAAAACATCATCTGGATCTTGATTATATTTTCCATATTTTGGACAAAAGTGTTGATGATTGGGTGTTCGAAGAGAGATTGATAAATACAAGATCTGATGTTAACTATGTTGTTATATTAGTACAAGGAAGGTTGAATAAGATTAATATGAATATGTCAAATCCTTTAAAATTAAGCAAAGAAGCATTCAAAGATTTAAGTGAGGAGATTTTAAATAGATATAGTAAAGTAATCGAAGATCAAACTTCAAGAATTTCATCAATGGTTGTAATTAAAAATAACGTTATTTATGATATATTGATAAGGATATTAGAAAAACGTCAACATTCAATGATACCTGAATTAATTACGTTCCGTATTTTTCAATTAATAATTTTTTTTATTTTCAGATATTTTCATTATTTGAAAAAGTTGATTTACAAAATTAACGGACAACATTTTCTGGAACAATGATATAAATATATATTAATAAATGAATATATACAAATGAAGAAATTAAATTTGACTCCAGAAGAAAGAAAAGAATATTACAAAAGATATAATGCGGAATATTATCAAAGAAACAAAGAACGAATGCAAGCTCAAATGTTGCAACCTGTGTTTTGTCCGCATTGTCATATTGATGTTGCAAGGTGCAAATAAAAAAGACACTGTTCTTCTATGCGTCACCAACAAAATGCACAAAATGTTGAAAATGTTGAATTGGTATAAAATTGGTTTAAAGAAATGTTGATATAAAATATTATAACAACTATAATGGGATACATGAAGAAATTAGAAATTGAAAGACAAAATTTAATTGAAGGAATGACAAAAGTAACGAAGATATATGATGATATTGTAGCTGATGGTTTTGAAAAATACTGTTATGAAGGAATGTTACCAACCATTACATTAGTTTTAAAGTCAAAACTTATGGCCAATCAAATTATTGAAACATTAAAAGATGAAGAAAAATTCGTCAAAGTGTGTACAATAACCAAAGATTTCATCAAAAACACTAATAACCTAATTCAAGTCTTATCAACGGATTGTGCACAGTATTTATTGTAAATTTATTTTAATGATTATCATTTTAATTGAAATGATAATTAACAAACTAGACGGAATTGAAAAATCATTTTGTGATCATTCAATGATACTAAAATGCATTTTGTATAATAATATGTGCTGAATTCGAACCAACATTGCCTAGATTTAACCCCAGGAGTTCTACCCTTAAACTAACGATATTATACAATCTATATAATTTATAGATTGTTTTTTTACAATAAAAATTGAAATCAAGAACCGACCACAATGTAACCCTTATTTGGAGTAAGGAGAGTGGAATTCTTTACTGTCATGTTTCCTACATGATTACTAGCAAGTTACTAGTTTCTTCAATTTCTATATACTTACTTGAGATAATTATTTTGTTTTCTTACCCATAATCTAATTTGACCTTTTTTAGAACATTCCTCATATGTCCCTTCACGTTTCCCCTTCTTTGTTGGTTTAGTTCCACAATATGGTTTTAATGGTTTTCCTCTTATTTTCAAAGCTGTTGGTGTTTTGCTCATTTATTATTAATTTAGATTTTAATTTGGATATTTGTTTTGATGTGATACCAAAATGGATTGTTTGACGGTTTCATCGAGATCTTCATTTTTTAAACATTTTTGAACAGATCTACAATCATCAATCTTTTTTCTCAATTCTTTGATTTCATTTTGGAATTCTTTTGATTGATCTACTGATTTGTCTGATATCATCATTTATATCAGGTTGTTCTTGTTGTTATGGTTGTGCTTCATTATGTTGTTCAGCTGGTTTGGTTTTTTTTCTTGCCATTGTATAATAATAATATTATTATATAATTTTTAAAATGAATTTAAACGCGGTCATTTTTTAATTAAATTCTAAAACCTTTTGTGCTGACTTAATCCATGCTTCTTGAATGTTTTCAGGTAATTCATTGAATTCTTTCAACTTTTCACCATTGACAGAATAACCACCAACTGTTGCACAATAGGTTTCGTAATTTAATTTTCCAAGATTTTCATTTTCACAAGTTTTCAGTAATTCATCAACTGAACTGAAAACTCTAACATCACTATACACCTTTTCAGGTCCATATGATATATAATAATCACTGAGAACTTTTCGATAAATTAATTCATCATCGAGAGTTTCGAAACTGTCTTTTAATGAGTTAATAGCTATTGCATAAGTGTAACTGTTCTTATTTACGATAAATATAAGCGTAGGGTAATCTCCCATTTTATAAATTTATATAATATTAAATATTTAAATTTCAAACGTATCCATAAAAAGTGTTCCGTAAATTAAACACAAAAAAGTTCAAAAAATAAAAATATATAATATTGAGAGAAAAAGACGACTGAAAAAAAATGGACAATATTTTCTGGGATTTGTTCTTTTTGTATTTTTTACAAATATAACAACAATTTTTGAAATCAGTTTCCCTGAGCAGTATAAAGAACATGGCAACACTTCGAAGAAAATTCATCCCCCGTGAGGGGTTTTTGATGAATTAGTTTGCCGCGTTCTTTATGCTGCTAAAATTTTCTGGAAATAATCTCTAATCCAAAATATTGACAAGTTTTCTTTCAATCTCAAATTGATTGGTTTTTAAACGGTTAAAAATAATCATCCAATAATATTTTAGAACCAACTTGAATTTTTTGCAACAGAAGAATAAACAAAATGTTTGGAGGAATATTTTCACAAGGACCTACATCAGAAGATTTACAAAGTAAACAAAAAAAAACTAAAAAAAAAAAGACTCTGTTTTTCAACTTAAATTTACCGCAAAACAATTTGAAAGAGATTCAAAAAAAGCATTGAAAGAAGAAAAAGTTCAAAAGAAAAAAGTAAAACAAGCTATAGAAAAGGGAAATATGGATGGTGCAAGAATTTATGCTCAAAACGCTATTCGAAAAAAAAATGAAAGTCAAAATTATCTTCGTTTGTCTTCAAGACTTGAAGCTGTAGCAGCACGTATGGATACAGCTGTTAAAATGAATAAAGTAACTAAAACTATGGGTCGTGTAGTTGGTTCGATGGATCAAGTATTGAACACTATGAGCGTAGAAAAAGTAATTCCAATTTCTTTTTTTTTTCTAAACTTCAGATCTCATCAACTATGGATAAATTTGAACAACAATTTGAAGATTTAGATGTAACAAGTGAATATATGGAAAACTCAATTGGACAAACAACTTCTTTAACGACACCTGAAGATGAGTAAGAAAAAAAAAAAAAATAATTAAATTCTTAAAGAGTATCTCAATTGATGGCTGAAGTAGCAGATGAACATGGACTTGAAATTAGTTCAGAAATTGGCGGTATTGGAGTTGGAACAAAGAAAATTAGTGATGAAGAAATTCAAAAAGATGATTTATCAGAAAGACTTGCACAATTAAAAGCAGGAAAATAAAAATATTATTTTTGTATAATTTTATTATTGGTCAATCTCCAGTTCGTCTTCTTCAGAGAAAAAAAAAACAAACTTTTATGTATCTCAGAATAAAAAGAAAAAAACAAACATATTTCCTTGCTTGTGATACTAAAGATAAAGTGATATCTCTCAAAGAGAAATTATCAAAATTGATAGACAAAGAAAAAGTTTGAAAAATTAACAAAATTCTAAAACGTTTTTCAGGATTGTATTAAACTCATTTATGGAAAAGAGGTGAAAATTTAATATTATATTAAAAGAAATTTAGGATTTAAACGACGATTTTCCTCTCGAAACTTGCAAACTCAAAAACGACGACGTTTTATTTTTAGTTTTCAAAATTGATGGTTTCTTAAATTTTTTTAAAATTAATTTCAATAGGTAAATGGGAAGAAGTTGACGTTACTAAACCAACTGATGGAATGGAAGAAGAATAAAAATTTTGGTATTTTTTTTAGCTTAAAATGGTTCAGAAAGAATCTGAAAAAAAATGGTGGAATTTTTTATTTTCTTTTTGAAAAGAAGAAATAATAAAATAACAATTTCTTTTCCGAACATCAACCAAGAACTAGTAATGATTTTATTGGCTGGTTATTTTTAAACTGATCACTATTGGTTAAAAAAACTAATAATTTAACGGTTGACTCAGTAGAGATAAACATAACAGAAAATGTCTTCAAACGTAGAAGTAAAAACAAACAATTTCTTTTAACTATAAGAATTATAAAATCGCGGTATGTGGTGGTGGAGGTGTCGGAAAATCTTGCCTTACTATTCAAGTAAAAAAAAAACAAAATTAAATTTACTTTTTAGTTTGTACAAAACCAATTTGTCGAAACATGGGATCCAACAATTGAAGATTCATATAATAAACATGTTAAAATTAATCATAAAGGAGCTGAACATAACATTATGCTCAATATTTTGGATACAGCAGGTAAACTGAAAACTAACAGAATTAAAATTTCTTTATTAAGGTCAAGAAGAATATAAAGCACTTCGTGATGAATATATGCGTGCTGGTGACGGATTTTTAATGGTTTTTGATTTAACAAACGCGAAAACTTTTAACGAATTAGAACAATTCAGGTTTGTTTTATTTTTTTATATTGAAACTTTTTAGAACACAAATTCAAAGATCAAAAGATGATGATCATCCACCTATTGTTATTGTTGGTAATAAATGTGATTTACCAGATGACTTAAAAGCTGTTAGTACTTCTGAAGCACAAGACCTTTGTAACAAGTGGGGTGTTAAATATATGGAAACATCAGCTAAAACAAGGACTAATATTGATGAATCTTTTGATGTTTTAATCAGAAGTATTCTTGATAAATATGTCAAATCAGATCCTACACCAAATTCAGGAGGAAAAGACCAAAAAAAAGACGCAAAAGGTGAAAAGAAAAAAGGTGGAGGTTGCTTATTATTGTAAAATTTAAATGGAATAAAGAATTTATTACTCAACATTCTCAATGATTATTGGTGGATTTCACTAAAAATTAAACTCTCAAAAGTATTTTAATGGGAAATTCAATTTCCCAAAAGATTTTGAGTTCGTTTTCTTGTTCTTGATTCTAATTTTAAAAATCAATTTTATTGGTTCAAATCTGACATTGACGAAGTTGGTGAAAAATGAGCTCAAACGTTGAAGTAAGGATAATCAATTTGCAGAATTTTCTAACAATTTTAGAATTACAAAGTGGCTGTCTGTGGTGGTGGTGGTGTTGGAAAATCAAATCTAACTCTTCAAGTAAAACTATCACAAAAAACTAACTTCTTTTTTTCAAGTACGTACAAAATCAATTTGTAGAAACATGGGATCCAACAATCGAAGATTCATATAATAAACATACAAAACTCACACATAATGGAGTTGAACATAATATCATGCTTAACATTTTAGACACTGCAGGTTACAACAAAAAAAAAAATTAAAAAAAAAAAACTATAGGTCAAGAAGAATATAAAGCACTTCGTGATGAATATATGAGAGCAGGTGATGGATTTTTAATGGTTTTTGATTTAACAAATGAAAAATCCTTCAAAGAATTGAATCAATTCAGGTTTGTGTTTTTTTTTTTGACATTATTTGAAAGAACTCATATTCAAAGAACTAAAGATGATGATCATCCACCTATTGTCATTGTCGGAAATAAATCAGATTATCCAGATGATCAAAAAAAAGTAAAAACATCTGAAGCACAACAATTATGTCAAGATTGGGGTGTAAAATATATGGAAACATCTGCTAAAACAAGAACAAATGTTGATGAATCTTTTGAACTTTTAATGAGGATTGTACTTGATAAACATGGTGGAAAAGTTGAAGAAAAAATTGAAGAAAAAAAACCTGAAAAGAAAAAAGGTGGATGTTCTTTATTGTAAAAAAACAAAAATAAAACAGTTTTTTTTTTAAACTAACCAATTCAAAGATAAATTCAATAGAGTGCAAAAGGATGAAAAAATAAAGAAAAAAGCAATCAAGAAATCATTTTGGTTAACAAACTTTGGATGATTGGATTTCATCACCTCCAAGTGGAACAAAAGAACCTAACTTTTGAAATTGTTTCAAAAAACCACAAAGTTCTCCAACTCAACCAGAATCAAGTGTGATGATTTTGACATGATGAAGCTTTCAACTCACAAAAAGAGCAAGACTTTTCAATGAGCATTAGAAGCATAATTATATTGAATTTTTCCTCTCAATGACCACTTTTGAAAAAATTCAGAAATAAAACATTACTACAACAATCTGAAGCCACTTTTTTTCAAGCTTCTAAGACTTTTTTATTCGCTATTGAAATAAACCAATCAAATTTCTTGCCACAATGCATCGAAAACAATTGGGCATATTGGTTGTTCTTGTGGTTATTGCATTTTTAGTTGGATTTTTCTTCCTGTTTAATGATCGGAAAACTACTTTTAAGGTCTCAGAACCAGTTACACCAAAACCTTTACCAAAAGCACCACAAAAACAAATACTGGAAACCTCTTTTATGCCAAAATATTTTCACTGTCCACTCCACTCTATGCTAAACAAAACAGATTGCCAAACAAAGAAATTTGATTTTGGCAAAAATTATATCATTAACATCACTAAAACAGATGTTAAATTTTGTAAACTTCATAGACCTGTGTACGGATTACCAGCGCTACACTGTTACTCAGGATTTGGATATGAATGGTGTCCAGGTCGTATAAAGTGTTCAAAACATGACTCGTACCCTAATAACTTCAAGTATGATATGGATGTTGAGTTCACAAATACACAAGGTCAATTTCCAGGAACGAATGTTTTAATTTATGATAATGGACACAATGGAAGAGAACATGTATTTAAAAGAACACCAGAACTACTTGTAACTTCACTTTCCATGGAATCCAAAGGTTTTTATCCAATGTATAAACAACCATGGTATAACAAATTTTTCAATGTTACATTTGGTTATAGAGATGATTTATTCACTTATTTATCACATTATATTGCTCCATATCCTTCTTTATATTACAATACTCCTGTACCATATGAACAGAAAGATCCAGCTATTTTTTTTATGACTGGAAGTTGTCTATTGAAGGAAGACTACGCTAAAGCTTTTCAAAAATATCTTCCAATTGCTTCTTATGGTCTTTGTTTGAATAACAGAAAATTTCCATATAATTCTGGAAAATTTGGACCTGATAGTCTTTATAAAAAGAAATTAGTTCAAAGAAATCATAGATTTACCTTGGCAATTGAAAATCGATTTGATGATGAATACTATTTTACAGGTAAAACTTTTTTCGACTCATATTGTCAAAAGAAAAATTATTTGATTCATTAGAAGCTGGATCAGTGCCAATTTATAAAGGTTCATCAAATTATACATCATTTTTCAAAAATACATTTGAAGGTGGTGTTATTTGGGCAGATGATTTTAAAGATATGAAATCATTGGCAGAGTACGTCTCAAAAGTTGATAAGGATAAAAAATTGTATGAATCTTATTTAGAATGGAAAAAAAAACCAATATCGAAAGAAATGATTCAAATGTTATCTCGATCAATTGGAAATACTGCTTGTAGAGCTTGTGATGTTTATTGGAAAATCAAAGACAAAAAAGAAGGTAAAAAATGATTGGAGAATATTTTCCCTCTTTTTTTTGTTATCCAATAAATTTATTTCATTCATTAAAAAGAATTAATTACGATTTTTATTTGCTCAAAAAAAGTCGCAAAATAATTTATTTTTTTTTTTAATTTATGTATCACAAATGATAGTAATGTAAAAACATTTTGTGGCATTCTACAAGGTCATTTTTTGAATAACCAGTTTTTTTTTCCAACCAAATTGGCCAAATATCATCAACACTGCAAACCATTCTAGCAGTGTAGATAGCACCAGCAGCAACTTTTGAAGGAAGAAATTTATTGATCATCTTATGTTCAGATAAACAAGCTTCTATGAAGACTTTTGAAAATCCTTGAATTCTTGATTTATTTTCGTTTGAAATTAATTTTCCTTGAATTGTTTCGTTCATATTTTCAAAAAAAAGAAAATATTCCAAGAAATGAGATGGTGAAATACAACTTAAATTCCAATTTAATGAACTTAAAACTCTATTTTCCGCTCTTGTTATTTCGGTTTTTGTTATTGAATTTGCTGCATATTCAATAAGTTTTTCTAATGTTGGAACTTTTTCAACACATTCTTCTTTTTTTGCTATCAAGATATGTGAGTCTATTGAATTACTTTTTACCTGCGATTAAAATACATGAAGCTGCTACAACTTGATATTGATCTTTTGGCAACTTTGGAAAATTTTGAACAAATCTGTCCAAAAATGAAACAGCATAGTGTAATGTCAACAATGAAAGTTTTTCTCCTTCACAGAAATCCACCATCCATGAAATAACATGTGTTCTATTCTTTTCAAAATAATGTTTGAAGTCAACATTCATATTTTTGAAATTGATTTTTTTGCTTTGTTCTTCTTCCTCTTCAAGCATTGTATCTACAATATCTTTTTCCAATAAGAGTGAAACATGGTCTAATGGCAAGGTTGTGATATTTGGAATTCGTTGAGTGTGAAGTGAATATTTCAGTTGAACTGGTTCAAATGGGTATTCTGATGTCTCTGCACGCAATTTCTTGTCACATCTTTCAATTGTGTAAACATCTTCATCTCTCTTCCTGACCAAAGCCATCGTCAAAGTTAAACGAGTGGATTGACCAATCACAGAGCCTTAAATTAAGGACAACCAATGGGAATCTTTTTTTCTCGAAGAATAAAAAATTTGAAACATTGTTTATTGTGTAATAATACTCGCTAGGAGTATTTCTTGTAATTCTCCGTTGTTAACCTTTCCTAAAAGGTGCATTCGATATCATTGGCTCATATTTTAACTTTTGAACCGCCAATTCAAAGAAAGATCATTTATTTGATGAAAATCATGTTTTTAGCACCTATAATTGATCCAAAACGTTTGATTTCTAACGTTTTAATTTTTAAAATGTCGAAGGGACCAATAAAATTGAAACGGAGTTTTTCCTCTCCTGACAAAAAGAGTATTTCACACAAAATAATCGATAAAAAATAATAAAAATATTTTTATTGATCAATTATTTTTAAAGAATCAGATCTTGAAAATACTCTTGGTCTTGCTTTTAATGTTTTTCTTCTAATTTTTTCTCTTTTTCTTTCAAGTTGAGCTTCTTCAGACATATCATCTTCTTCATATTCTTTTGGAATATATTTTGTTTCTAATACAGGGCTAGTACCTTCTACATATTCAGGTGGATAATCAAAACCATCTTCACGATTTATCAACTCTTTAAGAACTTTTTTTTGAGGTGTTGTTTCAGGTGACACTGATGGCAAGTTTGAACTTGAATTATTTTTACTTCCAAATGGAGATCCTTTTCCTCCAATTTTATTTTTTTTTCCACCAAAAAGAGCTGATGCTTGTTTTTTTAAAGATTTTCTTTTATCATCATTAATAGCTGCATTTTTTTTTTCTTCTTTTTTTTCTTTCTCTAATTGATCAAGCATTTGTTGTTTTTCTTGTTGTTTTTCTTTGCTTTGTTTGATGACTGAAAATTTGTATTTTTTTTTTTCTCCTTTTTTTTGATCTTCAGGTTCTGTTAGAATCTTTAAAGCTCTTTGGTATCTTTGTAAATCATCTTGATCCATTTGAGTTTCCCAGTCGCTCATTTTTAATGAATGAAAATTTGAAATTAAAGTTTCAATTGAATCATCAGTTCCAAGTTCATTTTTTTCATCTGATTTATCTGAATTTAAAGATTTCATAACTTTTAAATTTTCAATTTTTTTATTTAAATGAGCAACATCTTCTTTTAATTCAACCAATAGATTTTTATAATATTTTGTGGTCTTAAATTCTTTCTTTTAAAAAATGGAAATTTAATTTTTTTTTTTTTTTACGCTTATTTCTTCTTGCATAGAAGAACTAAATTTTGAATAAATAACTGAACTAAGAAATGCAATTGTAAAATTTTGAAAACCTTCACGAATTTCTTGTTCTGTTTTTCCTTTTTTGATATTATCCATAACAGTTTCGATAAAAGTTGATTCTGGTGATTCAAGTTTAATTTCCTTTTCATAAAGTACTTTTTTCTTTGCTACACTTCCACAGAATTCATACCATTCACCCATTTTTGATTCAAACAATAAATTAGTTGAACCACAAATACAACCTTTTACTTTCAAAGGTTCAATATCTGTTAATGGTACATAAGGAGCCATACAAGATGAAAACTCTTTTAATGGTTGAGCAATCATAGGTGACGCAAAACACCTGTTTAAAATTAATTCTTTTTGAAAAACTTACAAATTAGAGACTTCTGTAGCAGCTGAACTGACAAAAAGTAATCTTTTTTCTAAAACAAGTGCTCTCCAAATAATCATTGTATCTTTTCCAAATGTATTGATAAGATCTATTAAACTGGCTCCAGGGAATTCGTCTTGTTTTACTTTTGAAACTGAATAAGAAACATCTTGACCAAATATATTAAAGGTATTATCTTTTTCTTTTCTTTCTGAAAGAACTTTATAAAGTTCTTCTACGATTGGTATTGGTTCTTTTTTATTAACTAAAATTCTAAAAATTGGTTGAATTTTTTTTTTTTTTTTTTTACTCATTTAAAGCTAATTTTATAATATTTTCATAAAATATAAAATAAGGTTTGCGAGAGAAAATAATGATTGATTTTTGTACTGCCCCTCTTTTTGCGTTTGGGTCTGAGACTTGTTGGAAAATTACAATTCCATAAAGAGTTTCTCCTTTATGATTAATAAAAGCAAATGTTTTTTCAAATGGTTTTAAATGAGAACCTTAAGTGAAAAAAAGAATTATTTTTTTTTTGAAGTTTTTACCGTCTGGAAAAGCAATGTCATGAAGTTTTCTTTTGTCAAATTCTTCTTGTATGTCTAAGTCTTTTGGTACAATAGCACTTATTGTGTTGCCTTGTGTGAGATGAAACTCAGCCAGGCAAACACAATAAATCGGATTTGGGTTTGACATGAGGATTTGACAAGTTGGCAATGTTAGACCAATCAAAAATTAGTTGTTTTTAAAATTTTATTTTTTTTTTTGTTTTTAAAATTTTTTTTGGTCACAAAAGTAAAAATAAGAATTAAAATTTTTTTTTATTTTTTTTTGTTGACAGCTCTTAAACCGAAAGTCCCGATGAGAACAGCAATTGAACCAAGAGTAGCTAATGCACCAAAAGCTTGGAAAATTGATAATTGTACCCAATAAGCAACAATAACTAACAACATTAATAAAATGCAAACTTGTAAAATGAAATTTTGAATAAACCCAAATCCTGAAGGACATCCAGTTAAATTTGGTCCAGCAAATAACAACTAAAAATAAAAAAAAACAAAAACAACTTACTGAGAAAACAAAGAATAAGAGTGGAACAAAAACAGCAATTGTAACAACTCTACTGACTAAAACATTTGGTCTTTTTGCAGCAGGTCTAAAAATGTGAGTAATTTCAGGTTTTGGTGAATAGTTATAATCTTTTTTTGATTGTTTATGAGTAATATCTAAAGTAACTGTTCCAACTTTCCATAAAAGTGGGTTTTTGACAACTTCATCAGCTACAACAATTTCAACATCATAATCACCTCTTCTATTTCCAAAAACTTTTTCAACAGCTTTGAGAATTTCCTTTTTGAAAATTTAAAAAAAATTAAAAAAAAAACTAACAATTTCAATTCTATATTCATGGTTTACACGACGAATAACAAAAGATCTTTCACGTTGTGTTTTTAAATGAATTAAACGAAGAAAAACTTGATGTGGTTGAAATTCTTTGCTATTTGGTCCAACAACATGAAAAGCGACACCTAATGAGTTATAAATTCCAACTTTAATTTTTTGTTCTAATTTTCCTGGATATTTGACTCTATAATTGGAAGTATCAACAATACTTCTTGTTCTTTGATTCAATTGAGTGATAAAAAATCTAAAATCTTCAATTTCAATTTCTGTATCAAATTTAATTTTTCTAATAACAGTAACTGATTGTAAACTTTCTGTTTTTTTTGTTGGATTAAAAGTAAATTCTAAATTTATAACTCCTGATTCAAATGATTTTTTATGTTTTTCGTAACTCCATTCATAATTTGTACCAGTGCTTTGTAATTCAACGTCTTCTACAATATTTTCATCTTCATCAGCTGAATTTGAAACTCTTTGAAGTAAAATCTTTCCATTTAATTGTTTTCCAAAATAATCACTAATATCAATAGATACTTTATGATTTGTTTTATCAACGTTCAAAGCGGAAAAATAAACTGGAACTTTAATGTTATTGGTTACAATTGAACTAAATGCTTCGAAAAAATTGTAAAGATCTTCAATTGATTTAACTTCAGAACGATGAGATAATACTTTATCTTTCATTAAATTGATATCTTTTTTTGTAATTTTTGATTTAAGAGGAATGATTGAAGCAATTCTATTTATACCACTTAAGACTGATGCTTTTGTAGCAAGACTTGTTTTCTTTTCAAATAAACTGACTAAAACCTATTTAGATTTAAAAATTAAAAAAAAAAAAGTTACCATGTTTACTTTTGAAGCAACTTTAGCCATATTTGAAATAATATTTGAATCAACTGAATTTTGAAAAAGAAGAAGTGAATGTAAAGTTGTAAGTGCATTATAAGCAAAACCAGTTTCTTCTAAACAAGATTCTGATTTTTGACAAAATAGACCAGTATCTGAGTTATACTTTTTCATCAAAATATTGAACATTTGGTTCAAAATTTGTTTATCTTTTGGAAGACTTGAAAATTTTTTTCTTAAAAGAAAAATACTTCTTGCTGTAAAAAATAAATCTTTTGATGATGTTTTTGATAAATTATTCAAAATTTTTCCTTCAAGTGCTTTTAAGTTTGTTTTATCACAACCAAGACCTGCAATTGAAGCAGACATGTGATAAAGTGTTTTTGGGTCAAAAACTTTTGTTTTAATTAAAGGACAAAGTTCTTCTTTTGAAATTCCATATTTACCAATTTTTTCACCAAGTTTTAAAAGTGAAGCTACTGAATAATGAACGTCTTGTTTTGTTTCTTTTTTGTTTTGTAATATTTTATGAAAATTGTCAACTTCTGTTTTTGTAAGTGGTAATTCACTGGCAAAACAAAATGAAATAAATAATAAAATGAAAAAGACCACTTGTTTCATCTTTTGTTTTGGTTTGAAAAAATAAACAACTTCGATTGGTTCAAAAAAAACCAATAATTTATGATAAATTTTTATTTAAATTATTATTTATTTGAAAAATATTTGAGAGATATTTTTCAAAGATGAAAATGATTGGTCAACTTCAACATAAATCAAGCATTTTCATTGGATTATAATATAAAACAAAAAACAAAAACTTTATCAGAATGAGCACACAAAAACTTGAAGAATTAATCAACCGTTTAGAATCTGTAACAGCTAAATTAGAAAAAAAAGCTGGAGGAAAATCATCCGCAAGTGAAGAATCAACTGAAGCAGACAGTGAAGCAGTTTCAGCTTATGATGAATTTGTTTCCGCATATTTTGCTCCATTTATTGCATCAGTCAAATCACTCGGTGGGGATGCTTCTGCAGGAGCAGATATGTTCCAAAAATCATTTGATGAACTTAGAAAATTAATTGTAATGGGATCCAAATGCAAAAAACCAAAAGATTTAACACCACTTTTCAAACCACTCATTGATTCTGTAAAAGTATTACAAGATCATAGAAACACAAAAAGAGGTACTGATTCATTCAACCACCTTTCCGCTCTCAGTGAAGGTATTCCAATGGTTTACTTTGTTGGAAGTCAAACTGCTAAAGCAACTGTTGAAGAAGGTTTAAATTCAGCTGAATTTTATACAAACAAAATCTTAGTTCAATATAAGAACTCAGGAGATTCAGGAAAACCACATGTTGAAATGGTTAAAAAATACAAAGAAATGGCAAAAGAATTAGCTGCATATGTCAAAGAACATCAAACAACTGGTCTTGCATTTAACCCACAAGGAAAAGATACTTCACAATATTCAGCTTCAGGTTCAGCTCCAAAATCATCAGGAGGTCCACCACCAGGACCATCAATGGCTCCACCACCTGCTCAACCATCACAACCAAGTACACAAAAACCTGGTTTCAGTCCTGGTGATTTATTTAACGAAATCAACGCTCTTGGAAATAAATCAGGTGGTTTAGGTCTTAGACATGTTGAAAAACATGAAAAAACAAAAAACAGAAAAGAAGAAGAGAAAGTATCAGTTGTTCCAGTTAAAAAAGCTCCAGCTAAAAAAAAATCAAGAATTACAGGAACAGCAAAAATCGAATGTGTATCCGATAAATGGACAGTTGAAAACCAAGAAGGAAATACAGGAATTGAAATTAATATTGAATCTGTCAAACAAGCTGTTTACATTACAAAAGTTGATAACTCTTTAATCACAATTAAAGGAAAATTCAATTCAGTTTTTATGGATAACTGTCATAAATCAGTTTTAGTTTTTGATACTGTTGTAGCTGCTTGTGAATTAGTTAACTGTCAATCTGCTAAAATTCATGTTAATGGAACTATTCCAACAATTATGGTTGATAAAACAGATGGTCTTAATATTTTCCTTAATGAATCAACACTTGATACAACTTTAATTACTTCAAAATCATCAGAAATGAATGTATCAATCCCAATTGGAAATGATGACTTTAAAGAATATCCAGTTCCAGAACAATACGTTACAGTTTACGATAAAGCAAACAAAAAATTAGATACTCAAGTAAACTCACATATGGGTTAAATTTAGTTAATCATTCAAAATAAAGTTCGTTTTAAAAAAAATTCATTTTTTTTCTTTAAAAATTTGAAAAAAATTATCCAATAAAAAACTCAACAAAAAAAACTTCGTTATGATGGAAGAAGAGAATTACTTTGATGTTGAGGCACTGCCATTTTCTAAAACTGTTATTAGAAAACTTCAAGAGAATGGATTCAAATTTTTAAATGATTTTGAAGGCCTACAAACATCTGAATTAGCGAAAGGTAAAATGAAAAAATAAAATAAAATTGATTTATGGAAAGAAGCTCAAATATCACTTAAAGAATCAGCTGAAATTTTAAAATATATCAATGGAGAATCAAAATTATTAGGAGATTCAGTTACAAGAGCAATAGATTTAATGGCATCTTCAAACAAACCTTTTATTTCAACATACTGTAATAAAATGAATGAAATGTTAGGAGGAGGTGTACAAACAGGTTGTTTAACTGAATTTTGTAAATTTTGAATTTTTAATTTAACTCTCCATTTAAAGGTGGAGCTCCTGGTAAAAAAAAAAATAAAATTTAAATAAAAAAAGGTCTTGGGAAAACACAAATAGCCATGCAATTATGTTTAACTGTTCAAATACCAAAAAAAGGATTTAATGGACTTGAAGGAAAAGCAATTTATATTGGTATTTATTTTTGAATATTTTAACTTTTTCAGATACAGAAGGATCTTTTTCAAAAGAAAGAATTGATCAAATGTCAAAATCTTTATTATCTGATTTAAAATTAACAAAAGAAAAAGATAGATTAGAAGCCATTGAAAAAATAACACCAGATGATTTTACAAAGAATATTTATTATTATCGAATTCATAATTTAACAGAACAACTTGCAATTGTTAATGTTTTAGAAAGTTTTTTAATTCAAAATCCAGATATTAAATTAATTGTATTTGATTCAGTTGCATTTCATTTTCGAATGGGATTTGAAAATTATTCAAAGAGATCAAATTTATTACAAGGATTTGCAAGGAATTTATCAGCAATTGCATCTGAATTTGATATTGCAGTTGTTATTATGAATCAAGTAACTACTAAAATTGAAAAAGATAAATCTGAATTTATTCCTGCTTTAGGTGGTAGTTGGACACATACATGCACACATCGTGTATTTCTTTTTCATGAAAATAAAACAAGAAAAGCAAAATTGTACAAAAGTAATTCAAATAAAGAAAGTGTAATTGAATATGAAATCAATTATGATGGAGTTCGTTCTATAAATCCAAATAAAAGAAATAGACAAGAAGAAGAAGAATAAATATATTTTTTTTATAAATTCGAGTATTTATTTACAGACTTTAGCAAAATTGTTTTGATTTGTTATTTTTTTTTAAATGGATTATTCTTCCATTAAATTTTTCATTTTGATTAAATCGTCTTCACAATCTCCATCATAAAAGAGAAAATTTTTTTTCATTTTATCTTTTTGAATTAATTTTAAATCTGATAAAATGATTTGTTTTGTTTCGGTTAATTGATATTTGTTTTGCATAAAAATATTGTAAACTTTTGCAAAATCAATGGTTCTATCGTCCATTTGAATTGAACAAAATTTTTTTAAATTTTCAACATCTTCATCATTTGTCATTGATGGTTCCCAAATTTGTTCACCTGATTTTTCTTCATCTTCTTTTGGTACATTTTTTGGTCTTGGTCTTAAATCAGGAATTGTAATTTTACAATAAACAATTTCTTCTTTTGGAGGTGTTGATGATCTTGTTGATCTTCTTTTTTTGTTTGGTGAAGCATCATCATTTCTTGTTCTTTTTCTTCTATAAGCATTTTCTTGTTCTTCTTCAAGCCCTTGTAAATTATCAGATGAACTTGTTTTTCTTTTTTCTCTTCTTGGTTTAATGGATGATAAATTTCTTGTTGGTGAACTTTGTGATTTTTTCTTTGTTACAGTTTTTGTATAAGAAGTAACTTTTTCTCCAATATATTGAACTATTTCTCCGTCTAAACATTTTTTTTCTTCTTGATTTAATTTTCCGTAACTTGGAGCAAAATTTTTTAAACATAAAGTTTCATATAAATCTGAAGTTCTTAAATGTTTATCCCAAATATGTCTTTTTGCTTTCCAAATATCTTTTTCTTGTTGTAAATAATCACATCCTTTCCATGTACAACATAAGTTCTTTTTTTCAATGACAGTTGCTTTTGGTAATTCTTCTTCTTCTTCTTTTTCTTCAACTTGTACTTGTTCTTTTTTTTCTTCAACTTTTTCTTCTTCTTGTACTTTTTGTTGTTGTTTAATTGGTTGAAGAACAACTGGTTTTGTTTCTTTTGGTGTTGATGTTTTTGTTTGAGCTTTTGATGAATTTTGTCTTGAAGAAGCTATTTTTGAAGTTTCTAAGTTTTGGTCTTTTAAGTATTTAAAAATTGAAACTTTAACTTTTTCTCTATCAGTTTGTGAAAGTTGTTCATAAATTGGAGCAACACAGTTTGTTGTGACGTTTTCTAAAGGTTCATTGTATTCAGCAGTTCTTCTTAAATGTTTATCCCATACATGTCTTTTTGCTTTGAAAACATCAGACCTTCCTTTTTGTTGGTAATTACATCCTTCAAAAGTACAACACCAACCAAAGTTTGTTTCTTGTTGTAGATGAGGTGTTTCAGCAGCAAGGGGTTTTAGTAATGGTAGCTTGTAACTTGGTCTTTGGAAATGAGCTGGTAAATTGGAAAAACTTTCAATCGGAGGTAAAGGGATAATTCTTTGGGCTGTTTGTGTTTCGTTTTTTTTATCCCTTGCTGTTGATAAATTGAAGAGTTGTGATGGGTTGAGTACCGTTTTGAAAAAGTCGTTGGATTGTTCACAGTGTGGTCTTGGGGCAATTTGCATGTGTACTACGTTTGTTTTTTTTCGTTTTTCTCAAAATGTCAAGTGATTGGTCGTCTCTATTTGAAACAAAATTGATACCTCCGATCCAATCAGATTGTTTAAAATTCAGAATATCCGGTTGAGGCTTAATTCTTCTAAATCTCGAGGTGAAAGTGATTTATTTCGAAAAAAACCATCAAAACAAGTTGTGGGAAAATTATTTTTTTTGGAATTCAGTTGGAAGCTTCTATTGAAAAATCACCCTTTTTTGTCGTTTTTGCCACAAATTAGGAAAGTATTCTCCTATTGGACATTTCACATTTACAAATTTGGAGAAGTGTTCCCAATACGGCAATGTGATACACAAAACAGTAAATTCAAATCACCAAAAACGCAAAAAAACAGGCCAAATTAATCCAAATTTTCTAAATTAGAGAAACTCCATACCTAAAAATGGTAGGGAAAATGTTCTTTTCGTAAAAAATCAACGTTCAACAAAAATTGACGAGATCAAGTAAAATAACTATCCCAAAACGATTCCCACTTTCGAACAAAAAAATGAACAATAAATTACAATAAAATCATTATTTACAATTATAAATTTTTGTAGTTTTTCCAAAAGTCCATTGTTGATATCTTGTCATTTATTCTTTGAATTGAATGAGAAGTATATTGATTATAAGCAAAAACAGCAACATTTTTAATCCAAGTCAACATAGTTAAATAAACATTTGATTCTTCTTCAAAAATGGACTTTTCAACTTTTTCATTTTTTTCAACTTGCACATGAGCTCCTTTTTCAACAAAAATACAATCATGACTAATATGTGATATTTCAGCAAATAATTTCATCATTTTAATATCTTCATCACCATAGAATGAAAATCCATTGATATAGTTTGCTGGTCCAAAATAACATTTTGAATTTTTATATAGACGATTCATCAAGAACTCTTTTTCATCAACTTCATATTTTGCTTTGGAACAAACACTTTCAATCATATGTCTATTTGGTGGGTTATCGAATGTAATTGATTTATGACCATCAAAAAATGAACAGAATTGTGAATGAGCACCACCCAATGAATGACCTGAATGACAAATTTCTTTGACATTATTCTTATAGTTTTTGATTAATTCTTCATGTAATATACAACATTCTTCCATTGAAATATCATTGGAGGTTAAATATTTTTGACTTGTTTCTGAAAGAATTTCAAATAATTTTTCAGCACTCTTTTGTTTCTCTCCTGTTAATAATTGAATAACATAATCAGAAAATAAACAACTATAATATTGTGCTATAGGCATTTCACCTTTTAAAATACCTGTAAATAATTGAATATCTGTTTGAATATTGTTTGCATTCAATTTTGTTCCTCTATGAACAATAGCCAAAGTTTTTGTAATTTCATCAAAATAAGCGGCTCCATAATAATTTAGAATCACATCTTCCTTTTTATGATCCACATGAATTAATAATTTCCAACTTAATGGAGGAATATGAGAATGAATATCATAGACATCCTCACTTAAAAATCCAACTGAAATATCTCTATAAGTATCATAATTATTTTCTTCATTTAATTTCCCAAGAAATTTTAATGCTTTTTCTTGCTTTTGGATAATAGGATAATCATGAACAGTGTATCCTCTTGAATCTTTCAAGTCTTGATTAGAGCCTGATAATTTCAACAAGTGATATGTTTTTATATTGTTATTTGAAAGGGCTATATGCGAAGCTGTTTGTTTTCCATTGAGACCGTAAAAATAAGAATCACTTGTTTGAGTATTCAAGAATTCTAAACTTTTTTTGTTGTCAAGAATCTCTTTTAAAATTAAATCTAATTTTCTTTTAAAAGTTGTTATTTTTTACTATTTCCATAATATGAAATAAAGTGAAGACCGTTCCATCCATTTGAACGATAACTTTTTTTTTTTACGAATTTTTTTTTTACCTCTTATTAACAGCAGAGAAAGATGCTCCTTTCTTCAATAGTTCTTTAATAGATTCTAAATTTTGATTGATACATGCCTTTAAAAGTTCTTCATCAAAATTTTCCGAACTTGAACTTGACATCAGTTTCAACGTCTTTTTTGAAAATATAAATTTAATTGGCTAAATAATTCAAGTAAGTTTTTATTTGTAATAAACATCTGGCGTATCAGGTTCTGCTAAATTATTTTCAAAACTTTCTCTTGGAAAATATGCATCACTTTCGTGTTGATGATTATTTTCTTCATCTTCTTCGTCGTCTTCATTCTCTTCACCTGGATTTTCGACATTTATTTTATCTAAGACTTGATCTTCAAACATTCTATCAATTTTCAATTCATTTTTTTGTTTTTCATATTCAGCTTTTTCATCATATCTTCTTAATTTTAATTTAATAAATCTCATTAAATTAAAAACAGTAGCTCCTGTAAAAAACAATCCAAAAAGTAACGGAAGTTCCCAATGTAATTCAGCGAAGAAAGAATCCCAAAATGATATCCAAGCATCTTTGTAAGATTAATTTTTTTTTTTCTTGACAAACTTTTTGTGATGAAAGTGGAAAGAGTCATATAATAATTAATGACAGCTGGTTTACTTCCTTTATTTAAAACAACTACATATGACGTTGAAGTCACAGCAATAGGATTTAAATTATAACTCTTTACGTTCAAACTTGTAAAAGCAGAAACATAGTCAAATGTTTTTCCAGCAGCATATAATAATTCAAAATCAACAAATTGTTGATTTGTCATGAAATAAACATCAACATTTTCATCAGATTTCAAGTTAAAACTGAAGATTTTTGATTCTTGTCCAACTTTGACTGTAATTTGATGCTCAAAGAAGGCAAATGGTTTTATAGTTTTTATAAATTGAGAACTTCCAATTTGTACTAAAAGCAAAAATATTAAAATTAACGACGACAACGTCTTCATGTTTGAAAAACTTCGGCAAATTGACCAATGAAAATGAATTAGAAAATTTTATTCTTTTATTGCTTGCCTCCAAATTCTTGATATTTCATGATCAAATGATGGAGAGTAGATATCTCCTTTTCTTTTGGTATACTATAGAAGGTAAAAAATAAATTATTTCTTACAGAGTTTACACCAAATACACCTTTCCCTCTTCTACTTTGGCCATACCAAGGTCCACCCGAACAACCAGGTGTCAATGCAGAAGATATGCCCCTTGTTGGTGGTTTTTTTTGATTGTCAAAATCTATGAAATTTTAGAAACAAATTTTCAAACATTGAATCGTCGCAAGTGAATGAACCATTTTCTCTCCACCCCAATTTTTGACAGGATAACCAATGGCATTTACTCCTGCTGTATAAATAAAGAATCCTAGAGATCCAGCTACTTGTGAAATTGATTTTCCATCTTTTTTTTCAACTACAGCAAAAGCTACATCTCTTGCAGCATCATTTCTTCCTCTCCACCTATCATGAACAAAACCTTTAAGTGCTGCCCATTTTCCTAATGGTGCTTCACCATCTCTATAACGAGGAACAAAAATCCAATTTTTATGCCAAGACCCATAATATACCATACAATGGCCAGCTGTAATAACAACGTTATTTTGTAAAGAAGATGCACTACATACGTATGTTCTTCCCCTGAAAAAGAAAAATACCTTTCCTGATTCTTTATAAGGAGTTTGATTTAATTTATCTTCTGGAACATATTTTGTATTGGGATTTGAATCCATATCAATTTCCTGAGCTAATTTACCATCCCAATGTCCAGTTTCATTTACTGATAATAAACCAAAAGGCTAAAAAGTTAACAATAAAAAAATAAGACACTTTTGCATTTTTCATTCTTTCTGTTGTCCAGAAATCTAGTGTTTTTTGAATTTCTGACTTTTCATAAACATGTACATATGTTGAAGCTTCTATTTGAAAGATGAAAAAAATCACGAGCAACACGACCAACTTCATCCTTTTTGACAGGAACAATAATGATTGGTGGATTTTTGATCGCTACTTTTAACCACATTTCCCAAGAAATTAATTTTTACTCTATTAATTGGTTGGTTATTTTATTTCTCATTTCTAAAATTTGTGTTTTTTCTCCTTCAGAAAAAGAACAAAAAAATTTTTGAATTTTTTCTTCATCAACTTCCACCTTTTTGTCCAACAATTTTAAATCTTTACGGTTGAAAAAGAGTTGATAGATATCATTATTATAATTAAAGATTAGAGGAATTTCATTTTCATATTTTTTATATGGAGGAAAATGAACAACTCTTTCTTTTCCATTTGTCAAGTTAATCACAGTTCCCTGAAAATTTTTGACTTCAATTTTTTCATTCTTCGGGAGAAATATATTCAAAGGAGTGTTTGGTATTTGAATTATTGACAAATTTGAATCTAAAAAGCATAACAATTTTTTCAAATAATCATTCAAAATATCAAGATGCTCTAATGAATCCTTTGATCGATAAATGAATAATTTTAAATTTTTAAAATATAAAGATACTTCTGATTTTGTAAAAATTTCATGTCCTTCAACTAAAGCTAAAGTTTGACCAAGTTGATAAGCCAATGATTTGCAATCTTCAATATCCAATAACTCTGTCATTTGATTAAAATCTATTTTCATTAAAATTGAAATATAACTTTCTAAATTTAATGATTTTAGAGCTTTTTTTATTTCTGGTCTCCATTTACTTCTTGAAACTCTTGTCAAAATACTACGAAGAGAACGAACAACTTTGAGAGCAACAATTCTTTCTACTTTTTGTTTTATTGGATTTTCTTTGAAAAAAGGTTGTTTATGAAGTGAAAAAGTTGTTAGCAATGAGTTATTTAATTCATCAGGAGTTCCTTTAAATGAATCTGAAACAACACCATTTTTTAAAACCAGTATGTTCCTGTTTTCTTCTTTTTGTGAACAAAATTTGACCATTTCAGTATATCCTGGTAATATTTCAAATATATAGACAACATCATAATCAGTGGAGTCTTCTGAACCATGAACAATGTATTTCTCTTCCATACTTGTGCAGATTTAATTTTAGAATCGTTGAACCAGTCAGATTGTGGCATGAGTTTCATTGTTGGTCTTGTTGTGGATTCACTTTTTGCAGATTTTTACAAACTGTGTAGTTCCGCAGAAATTGAAAGGATAACTGAAGAAACAAATGAGAAAGAAAAAAGAATTCATCCAAAGTATTACAAGGAAATGATGAACAACAAAACACTGAAAACGTTTCAACAATACTATATTTATCTCAAGAAAGAAATGAGTTTAATGAATTTTATCCTTTTATTTGATCCATATAAGAGTTTATCCCACCAACAAAAAATTTTTTTTTCATCAATTTATGTAAAAAAATGTGGATTTCAAACTCAATTACAACATAAAGTCAGGTTTAATTTTGAATTTGATGATGCTGCAACATTTGAGAACGATGTTTGTTTGAAGTTAATTTCCATTCAATTTGTTCGTGGTTGGCATTGCCTTACCAAAACAAAGTATAAAATTATATTGAATGAAAAAGTCGATTTAGATGTAGAATGTAGATTCAAAGGTTATCAAGATGTTGATTATGAATTTTCAATTGATCCAAATGAGTTAAACAGTTGTCCAATCATAGAAATACATCAATTATTTAAATTGTATTATTCCAAAGAAGAATTACCTCAAATTTTGAAATACATTGATTTGAATTCAAATGTTAGAATCAAAAAAGCAATATTCATGGAAAATTTAAAATTAAAATCCTTTGAATTTGAAGGGGATTTAAAATTTAACATTCAAAAACTATCATACACTTTAATTTCAGGAAATCAGAAATATTTTAAACTTTTATCGAATGAATTTGGATCAGAATATACAATAAAAACCATTAAAGAAATAAAAAACAAGAATTCAATGAAGAAGCTTATATCATATTCACAATCTCAATATGATAATTCCCAATTAATTCAATTGAAGTATAATTCAATAATTCCTGATTATTTATTACAATATCCATCTCAAATAGTTCATAAAACAATTTATGATGAGAATTTCAATATTATGTCACAGGATTTTCATTCGTTGACCATTTTCTTTCCACATTGTAAATTGTCAATTGGATGTTTTTTTGGTGATGAAATGAAGATTTCATGTTTTGGGTACATGTGTACTTTTAAAATAGATTCCCTAAATCATAAAAAATCATTTGGATGGCTTGATTTTCCAAGATTATTGGAACATTTTTCAATGAAAGTTGAAAGTAAATTGAATCATTGGTCAAAGCAAAAAATCTCAAATTTAAAATGTATTCTCAAACTTGAAAGTGGATTTTTAGAATTCCAAGGAATAATACAAATCAATATTCCAGTTATTTTTAGAATTCCTTTCCACGACAGAGAAAATCTAGAAATATTCGTGATGAATCATTTCAATTCCATTATTGAAAATAATAAGAATGTGAACAGAAAATTTTCGACTGAAAATCAGAATCTTGATATTCATTTCAACTTCAATTGAATATTTATAAAAATCAATTTGATTGAGAAAGAACAATTTTAATCAAGTAAAATAAAAATGCCATAATTCAATCTCTTTGACCAATTTTTTCCTTTAAAATCCAACTTTTAATTAAATCCTTTCCATTTGAAATTTAATATTTTCAAAGGTTGAAATCATTTTTTCATTTGGTTTTTCCATCATTTTCAAGAAAAGAGGTTTCAACTCCTCCCATTCTTTTGGTTTTGAATTTTCCAATTCAAATTTTGTATCATCAAATAAATACAGATCTTCCAAAAAACCACAATATTTCATGAAACTAATCAAATAATCTATTTGAAATTGAATATTGATTTCAGATAAAATAGTTCTCAAATAGAACAAACAATATATGTCTTGGTCTTTAAAGAATCTTAAAATTTTGAACAGAAAATAGACAATCTCTTTTTCTAATGATTCTCGATTGAACAAAATCATCAATAATAGTTTTGATACTTTGAACTGCTTTGACAAAGTTAAGGAATGAATCCAATCAATTTCTTCAATTTCTTTGTTTTTTTTTGGATTTAACTTTCTCTGGATTAAATTCCATTTTAAGAAGGTGTCTGACAGCCAATCTAATTTTTCTTCATCAAATTTCTCGAACTCGTTGAAATATTTCATGTATTCACCATTGAATTTTATTTCTTCCTTGATCATTCTTTCAAGAATTTTCTGTTTGAAATTTGTTTCTTCAATGTTTTCTTTTAGTATTTGGTAGTTTTCTTTTGATAAATGATTGAACGATTGAAAGAAACCAAAAATTAAAAATTCAAAAACAGATTCCTCCCAAAAAATCTGATTTTTGTTTTCTAGTTTTGATAATACTTTTTCTGATGTCGGGAATTTCATCAACAAATCAATGGAAATTTTTGATTTTTTTCTACCAATCAAAAACGGCATGTTCTTATGGATAATATCTCTTTTTAATTTGATTTCGTATGAGTCTTTTAAAAGGATATTCGTATTTTCCATTGTAAATATTTCAAAATTTTCAATAAATTTCTTTTCAAAATATTGAAAAGAAAATACATCAGAATGGAAGAAGTTCAGATTCTCTTCAATCAATAAATTTAATTTTTTAATTTCCTTATTGGAACCAAATAAAAAATTCTTAAATATTTTGATCAATTTTTTGATTGAAAAAATAGTTTCCAATGTTTCAAAAATTCCATTTTTGTAATAGGTTTTTTCAATTGGAAAAATGATATTTTTTGGTTTGAAAAGTTTAAATAATTTTTGAATTTCTTCATAAATATCAAGATTTTCATTTTGACTCAATTTTTGAAGTAAAATATCTTCAATTGAAATATTTTTCATCTTATCAATTTTTGATGTTTTTTGTGCAGTCAAAATTTTGATGATCTGTTTTTGTTCAATTTTTGATAGATATTCGTTTAAATTCGGATCAAATAACCATAGAAATATCAAAAATTCTTCCTCTTTTCTGATTTGAACTGTTCTCAAAATTGTAGTTTTTTTCAAGAAATTAGTGGAATTATGAATATCCACTGAAATTAAAGACAAAATATTTTTGAATTCAAAAATTGTCTTTTTAATCTTCCCATTTAATTCCTGAAATTGTTCCACTTTTAATTTTAATTTTTCATTTTCAATCATTTTCCAATTTAACTCAACAAACTTTTTCAAATTCCATATTTTTGATTCAATAAATGTCACAAACGAATTTAAATCAAAAAGTAATTTTTTTGATTCTGATTCTGATTCCATTTTTCTTATAGTTTTGATGATTAATTCTTTATAAATCTCTCTTTTGATTTGTTTTAATTTTTTTAAAATAAAACGCATCAAATTTTTTTTCCAAGCTTCATTAAAATGATACATCAGCTTTGTATAATATTTTTCTAATTTCAAAATTCTCTTAAATTCTTTTGATTTTTTTAAAATTAATATTCGTTCTTTGGATGCTTCATTATTTTCAAAATTTGAATTAAAATGAAAATCTCTTAAAATTAATTCATCAATAATGTTTAAATTTTCTTCTGAATCAATTTTCTTGAACAGAACATTTTCAAAAAAATAATTTGGAATTATCAAAAAATCAGTTAAAAATTTTTTCGGAATCTGTTCAAATTCTTTCTCCTTCAGATAATTTATTATTCTATTAAAATGGTACAAATATTTGAAGTAAGTTAGAGATAATTCCATTTCTGTCGTTCCTGAAAGTAATAAGTTTCTGAGGAGAGAAGATTGCAAAGTGAATGTTTGACGGATTAAATTCATTGAGATCTTTTCTGAACAATCATCAATTAAATTAAATCTTCCTTCAAATAAAAAATCATCCTCTTCTTTTTTGTTTGGTTCATGCTTGGAATTCATTGGACGAAAAAAACAAACAGAAGAATGGATAAAAAATTAATCCAAAGTCATCACATTGACTTTCGAAGAATATTTCATTCAAATTATAATGAGATACAAATTGCACAAGAAACTCATGAAGAAACCAATTTTTCTGTTGCCATGGAAATCTATGAAATAATAGAAAACATGGCATCAAAATGGAGTCCAATTGAAATAATTTTATTGAATTATTACATAAGTAATTCAAAAAAAATTGTTAAAAATTAGGAAATGAAATCAAAAAAAAAGATCAATCGAAAGAAGAAGAATTTAACAAAAAAAAAAATATTTCTTTTGAAATATTTTCCAGATTTAATTATTACACAAAATTCTCAAAGATAGCGTTCCAAGAACCTTTTGATTTCAAAAAATTTGAAGAATGTAACATTGAAGTTATTGTCAGAGAAACAAAACCACAAAAATTCCGACCAGCTTTTTTGTTGTGTTATGACAAATCAGTGAAAAAATTATTGTTACTTTTGAGAGGAACAAAGAATTTACACGATGTTTATACTGATATCAATTTTAACAAAACAACTTTTCAAGTTTCAAATTCCTATTTATTAATATTTTTGATAGAATGGATTTTGTCATTTTGGATTATATGAATCAGCCAAATGGTTTGAAATTAATTTAAAAAGTCATATTTTAAACTTTTTGAAACATCATGTCGATTTCAATTTTGAGATTTGTGGACATTCATTGGGTGCTGGAGTGGCTTCAATTTTGTCCATCCTTTGGAAGCCAGAAATTGACAATTTAAAATGTTTTTGTTTTGCTTGTCCCTGCACACTCTCTTATGAATTATCAATATCCTGTTCTGATTTTGTCTTTAATTTGATAAATTCAAATGATTTCGCTAGTCGATTGTCTGATATTTCAATAGAAAAAATTAGACAGAAAATTCTATTTACAAAATTTGAACAATATTCATTTTTACAGAAAGGGGTTCAAATTTACAAGAATATCTATCAAATAGATGATTTTAAAAATACAGAACGTGAAATAGTTTTGTATCCAAGTGGGAAAATTTATTCGATGAAAAAAATAGCAGAAGAAGTTTTCATTTATGAAGATGATCAGAAGAACTTTGATTCTTTGATCATAAGTAAAACATCTATTGAAGATCATAGATTTTACAATTACGAAAATAATTTGAAATTGTACAACCAAAAAATATCACAACCAAAAAAAAAACAAATAGAATTTTTGCAATGAGTCAAACAAAAAAAATGCTCATTTTCCAACTCAGAATGCAGAGCTAGAATGATATTTCAAGAACTGACTCGACTGTTCAGTTCTCAATTCTTTGAAATCAAAAATAAGACATAAAAACATGAAATATTAAAAATTAGAAATTTATTTGAATTTTTCAATAGTTTTTTGTAATTCTTGTAAATTTGCTCCTTCCACAAAATGTACTTTTTTTCCATCTTTCATGAATAAAAAACTTGGCATTGCTCTAATACCAGCTTGTTGCGATGTTCTTTGAAGTTCATCAACATTGACTTTTAAAAAGATTACATTTTTATATTGTGTTGAAAATTGTTTGAAATAAGGAGCAACTTGTTTACAAGGTCCGCACCAATCAGCATAAAAATCAACAACGATTAATTTTCCTGGATTTCCATTCATCAATTTAATATATTCTTCATCTGTATTTACTTTAATATAATTATTGCTTTCAGAGTTTTTTTTCTTTGCAACTTCTAATTGTTTTTGCAAAGATTCATTCAACGAATCAATTTGAAGTCCTTTTTCAAAAGCTTTGATTGCTTCTCCGAAATTACTTAATCCCATTAATGCATTTCCTAATCTTAAATATCCTTTGACCCATTTAGGTTTCTTTTTGACCACTTCAAGAGCATCTAATTGAGCTTCTGAATAATTTTGAATTTGACAATAAACAGCACTTCTATTACTATAAAAAACATGACTCATGATTTTATAATTCAAAGCGTCAGTATACAAATCAATAGCTTCCCAAAATTTTTTTTCTGTCAAAGCATTGGTTGCTGATTTTTTTAATTGTATTACTTTTGTAATGTCTGATGCTAATTTAGATATTTTATCATTTGAAGAATCGATTTTTAATCCTTCTTCCAAAGTTTCTTTTGCTTTTTCTAAATCTTCCATTTCTATGAGAGTGTTTGCTTTTCTTAAGTATCCTTTGATGAAATTAGGATCTATTTTTACACAAGTCTCCGAATCTTTTAAAGCTTCAGTGAGTTTATTCATGGTTAAATAAGCAGCGGACCTGTTAGAGTACAAAATGTGATTTTGAGGTTCTTCATTTATTCCTTTTGTGAAATATTCAATAGCAAGTTCATAGTTTCCTTTTTGTAATTCAATGTTTCCTAAGTTTTTATAATCCATTTTGTTTGATGTTTGTGCTCCAAATTTGCTTTTTTTATAAACATTTTTGTCCAATCGGAACAGTTCGGAATTAATTTTGATAATTCAGGTGAAAATAGTTTTTCTCTGGTGAGGTTCGAACAGAAAAAATTAACAATACTGTAAAACACCCTGAAGACAAGTGTTGGACACTCCATCCTGCTTTCTTAAGACTCAAAGAGATAATAATAAAAATTACTCTCACTTGGTTTCTAGTAAAAATAACCTTGTTCCTACTCCAACTGTCTCCGTAGTAGATTCTTACGCTTCTGAGATCTATGTATCACCAGAATTTTCTCAAGAACTAGATCTATCTGACCTCAGTAAAACGGTAAAATATGCTCCAGACTTTGATAACCAAGTTTACAAAGTTGAACTTGGTGATGGGAGTAGTAGATGCAGAAAGTCCGGGTGGGAATTTAACTTTTTTTAATTTTCACCCCAAGGAAATGAAAAAAGGTCATTTTCGCGGATTTTTTATTTTTTTTGACCAAATCCCCCGAGACACCCAGAGCCATTTTCATGCCCTCACAGACCTCAAATCGGCGGTTTTTTGACATTTTAAATTTTTATTTACCTTCTTTCTTTTTGTTATCCATAATTTCATTGCTTGGTTGCTCTTTTATTGGTCCAGTGATATTGGGATTTTGTTGGTCCAATTTTATGGACAACAAAAAATACGAGTTCAAACTTCATTTTGGAGATTAATCTTCGAATTGAGAAATAAAAAGAATTATTTTGAAATTTATCAACCAGAATTTAATTTGAACATTGAATGTAAAGATAAATTTAAATACAATTGAAGAATTGGATGAAGTGATTGATAAAATTATTCAAAAGAATGAATTTTATTCAATTAAATTCTTTGAAAGGATTTTTTCCAAGTTTAATGTAACCAGACACAAAGTCATAAATTTTGGACAACTTTTGAAATCTGTCATCTTTTTCATTCATCTCTAAATCTAGGAATGGTGATTGAATCAAGTTCCATGAAAATGTCAAGGGGATAAACAAAGTATTCTTTTAAGTCACGACAACCAAAAGCATCTGCGAGAAATTTAATTTCAAAATGTAACTCTTCTTCGTTTAGCGTTTCATGTTGATTACATTTTTTTAGCCATTTTGGGGGTAAATCTATATTACTTTTGCTTAATACTGTCTTCAATAAATAACATTTATGCATAAACAGTGTTTGAAAATCAACTTTTTTGAAAGATGTTTTCACATAACAGAAGATATAGGTTACATAAATACCTGCAGCCATTGCATTCAATTCTTCCATAAATCTGTCTTTATCTCTTGATTCCACCAACGATTGAATATTTCCGCTGATATTTTTGTAATGTTCAATTACTTCGTATTGAATACGAACTTTTTGTTTCAACAGCTCTGTCTCATCATGGTATTTTTTATTTTTTATTTTTTTTTCTGCTTTGTTTAACTCATTTTCAGGAATATTGATATCTGAAAGCAATTTTTTAATTTTTTTGAATTCTTGATCCATGATATTTTTTTCCATTTGAAAATTTGGTGCGCGTCCATAAATACAATTTCTACATTCCAAAAGTGCATTATACTTTTTTTTAAGCCCTTTATTCAGTTTTGTATAGCACAGAACTTTAACTAATAATGAAAAATCCCAATAGTTCGGTGATTTTTGTTAAGACAACTCTTCGTCTTTTGTGAGATTCAGTCCACTTAAATTGATCTGAATCTTTTTCATTGAAATTGTCCCAAGTGGTAGTTTCTTCTTCATTTAGTATTTGAAAATTAAAATTCATCCAATCAAAAATACAATTCCAATGACCACCTTCAAAGAACTAAACACAGCACTTGGATGGAGCGATGACCATACTCCTGACAATTCATTTATACTCATCCGAGATAATTTAAAAAGTGATGGTAATTTTTTAATCCACCATTTCATAAACTCATTCCTTTCAAAAAAACAAAAAGTTAGTTTGACATCATTCAACCATAATTTCCTACACTATCAAACAATACAATTAAAACTTGTACATCAAAAAAAAAATTAAAAAACTTTTTAGTTGATGAGTTTGAAGAATGAAAATTTCAAATTTTTGAATTGTCTTCCTTTGTTTCTAATGGACACTTTTGATGAAGAATTTGAATCAACATCTTACTCATATTCAACACCTTTCTCAGTGGGCAATGAAAAACCGAATTGTATTAAAGAATTCAAAAAAAAAGAAAACGAAACCATTTTTGAAACTATTTTCAATGAAATAAAAGAAAAAGAAACACCAGATTTAATTATTTTAGATCATATCAATCCGTTACTTTTATTTGATAAAAAAGGTGTTTTTGAACTTATTTCAGCTTTAAAAACACTTAACAAGACTTTAGTAATTTTAGTTCATGATGACATTGAAAAAGAAAAAGATTTTTACAATTACATTGAATATTTAAGTGATTTAGTTTTCAAAGTCGAAGGTTTACCTTCTGGTTATTCAAAAGATGTTCATGGTTCTGTGAAATTCAATGATAAAGTTTTACACTTTAAGAATTTTGAACAAAATGTGAAATTATTTGCACCTGGTTTTGGAGAGAAATAAAAAAACTTTTTTAATTAAAGTTAGTTAAGATTGATGGGTCTTGTTTAAATCCTGTCAAGAATTCTTTTAATGTTAATTGACGATCACCGTCTTTGTCAGCCATTTCAAACATTTTGTTGATACGGTCAGAGATAAGTAATTGACATTCATCTGAGTCTGTATTGGTGAATCCAGCTGCTTTGTACATTAATGTAAAGGCATTTCTATAAAAAATTAATTTTTTTTTTTTCTACTTCAATTCATCTTCAGTAACAAAACCATTTTCATCAGAATCATACATTCCAAACATAACTTTTCAAAAATGGTAAGTATATGGTATGATTATCATTTACGTTTTATCAATTCTTCAATATCAACAACATCACTTGAAGGCATCATGATACTTTGGTAAATCAGAAACTCTTTGAATTCAATAGTACCTATAAAAATTGTTTTTAACTGGTGAATGAATTCTTACCACTTTTATCTTTGTCCATGACTGAAAATAAATACTCAACAGCTGCATCTGTTGGGGCTTTTGGTAAAGCAAGAGATGCAAATTTGGCAAACTGTTCTTTGTTAACATCTCCTTCTGGGTATAGTTCATGCCATTGAGCATAGTATTTCTTAATGTCTGAATTGGAGACTTGAAAGGGTCAGAATTGATATTTTCTTCTTCTTACGAGATTGTTTTGTTAGACTTTGGAGTTCTTTCAATTGTGATTTTTCAATTGTAGTTTTTCCTTCAGTACTTTGAGTTTGTTCTTCTTCATTACCCATTTTCCCTTTTGTTGTGATTTTTGGTAATGGATAAACTTTGATTGGTCAATGTCTCCAATGACACTTGACAGATTTGATTTAAAAAGTTTGAATTGTTTTTATTATTTAGAACATAACTAATAATGAAGGATCTTTTTTGCATGCTTTAAGAATTTCTTCTTTTGTTAATTGACCATCCCCATTTTCATCTGCAACACTGAGTAAATTTTCAATGCGTTGATTTATTGTTTTTTTAATTGAAGGGTCTTGAATATCAAGGTTTTTAGCTTTGAACATATTTGTCAAACTATCTCTCATTTCATCTTCTGTTACATAACCATCACCATCCTGTAATAGAAAATTAAAATTTTTGTTTTCCATACTTCATCGTACATGTTGAAAGCCATATTGATTAGTTCTTCAGGATCGAAACTTTTTCTACTTGGTGCTGTTATACTTTGGAAAATTAAAAATTCTTTGAAAGTAATTGTTCCATCTTTGTTTTGATCCTTTAAAAATAAAATGTTAGTATAAAGGTAAAGGTCAAATAACAAACCATAGCTCTGAATAAATAGTCAATGTCGGCATCTTGTGGAGCTTCAGGCATAGCAAGTGAGGCAAATTTTTTAAAACCATCTTTTGTCATTTCACCATCTGGAAAGAGTTCAAACCAAAATTTGTGATAATTTTTAATGTCTTCGTTGGTGACTTTTTTGTAAAATTTTTTTGTTTTTTTTACGTTTATTTTTAGTTGTTCCTTGAAGGTCTTTCATTTGACTTTTTGAAATTCCACCTTTTTAATTATTAAAGTTTTTAGGTTGGGTATTACTTTTATCTTGTCCCATCTTGACAGTTTTTTGTGTTTGATTTTGTGAAAGAATTCTATTGGTTAATTCATCTTATTGGTTTATGAAGAGAATAACAACGGACAACAAAAAAAATTTAAAAAAACAAAAAATTGAACAATTTGAATATATATCAGAAAAAAAACATGAAAAACTCAAAAAATTTGAAAAAAAATACCAAAATTACAAATTCAAAAATACACAAACACAAACAACACCTTTTTACAATTGGATTGAGTGGAAATTTGTTAATAAAATGTTATTTTCAGAATCAATTGATGACATAATTTCAGGAATTGATAGACTTTCAATTTGGAAATTAAGAGAAGGTATTTTAATTCATCCATTAGAAACAACTTTGGATTTTTTCATTTTGAAGTATAAATCAAATCAAAGTTCAAAAAGAGAATTAAATTTAGCTTATGGTTTAGCTATTGTCAGAATGGTTGATGGGTTTAAACAAAGTTTAGAAGATGATCGTTTTTATAATTCTGTACATTTAGTTATGGAAGGTTTTGAGTTGCCTTTGGTATTAGTTAATATTAGACATAGTTCAACACATGCTCAATTGGAAAATTTACAATACTTACAGTATGCAGGTGATATTGCAATTCAATGGTTGAAAGAGAGGTTTTGGAAAATTCAAGCTGATATTTTACAATTTTTTGAATTGAAAGTTTTGAAATCAATTGAAACTAATTCTCTATCAATTTTTTTAAGACATTCTTTGTCATATGTGGTTGACATATTGGTTGAAAATATAATCATCAAGGCTTCAATGAGGTTCAAATGAATTTTTTTAACACGAATTTCTAGTCAAGCAGAACAATTAGTTTTGAACTTAAAATCAAATATTAACATTTTACCTGTTTTAATTGAAAAAATATACATCTTAATATTGTCAAATTCAACTCAAGAAAAAGAAAAAGAAAATTTAAAAAATTGGTTCACACAATTACTGCATTATAGCAACGAAAAAAATTTAAAAATTTCAGAATTTGTAATAGAAGAAATATTAGATGAGTAAGTATTTTAAATCAATTTTAAACTCCAAAAAGACATATTGATTTGCTGCCAGAGGAGCCAGATCCACTTTTTCTTTCTGATGGTTTTTCAAGTGAAAGATTATATCCACAGAACTTATTATTAGATCAAAAGGAATGTTTAAGTAATATAAAATATGATAATTTATTCATTTTTAGATCAAATTTTTGAAGATAATGAGTAGATCCTTTATAAAAGTAGATCAATTTTATGTTTGGCTGAAGGTCCAAATGAAATAAATAGTATTGGTTTTTTCAATTTTTGTTGAATTTTGATGATGAATTGAATGATATTTCTCAAAAATTTTTCATTAATATTTTCAAAATTTTTCTGGAAATACTCTTCAATCTTATTTTTCAATTTCAAATCTTGTTGGGATAATTTATTCAATTCTAGTTGTTCAAGAGTGGAATAAATAGGTTCTGAGGTTTGTAATAGTTTAAATAACTTAATTTCTTTGTAAAAATCTTCAAAATTCCCCTTGTTTAATTTTGTCAAAAAAATGAAATCATCTTCTTCATAAAACTCAGATTTGGTATTTTTCAAGAAGACCATATTTTCTTCGATTTTTTGAATTTTATATTTTAAACATATGACAAAATCATATGTATTTTCATGGAATCCATTTACTATCTGATCAATACAAGTCAATGAAATGGTATTGGAATTATAGATTTGAGATCCAAAATTTGATGCAACAAAATCAAATGGTCCAATTCTGAAATCACCTTGCCAACTTGAGTATTTATTATGTTGTTCTTCAATAACCTTTTTCCAAGTTTCATTTTCTGTAATCAAAGGTCCATGTCCGTGTCTTGATGAATAACATCTCAATGCGCCAATGGAAATCATTTTAAAATCCTTCTTCACTTTCTTCATGATCTCAATAGCAGGTTCATCATTGCAAATATTTTTAGTGATATGTGGATAAACACCATAAATTCTATCCAACAAAGCACCCTGTGAACCTTCAAAAATTACATCAAAGTTTTGTGTCAATTCTTCTTTGATTATTTCAATTCCATCAACAAATTTATCTTTCAATTGATTCTTAAACCCTAAAAAATCTTTGAAAATTGAATCTACTGTATGATTCATAATAAAATTTATGAACAAATCATGTGCGTTTTGATAAGATTCTTGATTGAATTTAATTTGATTTTTCATCAATTTTAAGAAATTCTCGTCATAGATTTTATCAAATTCTTGGTTTTTATAATTTTTCAGAATCTTTCTCACAATGTCCATTTTATCAGTATACATTTGTTGAATCTTTGAAAATAGCACATTTTCATCATTCAAATCTTTAATTTGTAAATTATTAATCTTTTGTTTTTTTCCTTTGTCCTTTGAATAACATATTTCACCTTGAGGAAAGTTTAAAGGATTTGAATAATAAGAATCATCAACACAATCACCGACTCCCATCCCAGTAGTTCCATATCTCACATTTCTCAACATTTCAAAAATTCTATTCACCAATTGATTCAATGGTGTTATTAGGTAACATTCTTTATCAATTAATAAATTATCAAAAATATCTGGAACTATGTTATCTTTCAAATAATTTCCCTCTCCAATTAATGAATATGGAAAAATAAACATATATTTGCTCAATAAAGTTTTTGTTCCTTTAACCAATGAACCAGCTCCAAATTGACCAAAACAATGATGAATTCCATCATTTGTTATCACATTATGCATTGCTTGAGGACCTCCATATCTTTTTATTTTTGATTTTTTTTTTCTTTTACCTCACTGAAAGTGTTAATATTTATTATTTTTTTTACCAACAAGCCTGGAATTTGTTTTGTTTGTCAAATAATCTACTGTAGTTCCTTTACCTTCATCACCATAGAATAAACCGTTTATAATGTAAACTGTCGGTTTTTGTTCTGTTTGTGTGGACATTTAACACTTTTTAATTATCCAATCAATTTAGTTTCTCAAATTTGGAGTTGATGTCAACAAAAACAAATTTTGAGAAGGAAAAATTGGAAAAAGAATTTGAAGAAGTTTTAAATTATATCAGTTCAGTTTCAGACTATCCAAAAATTGCTGAATTCAAAAACAAAATAGAAAAAATAATTCAAACACAATTCCCAGATGCAAAATGTTTTTTACATGGATCAAATGCATCAAAACTTTCACTAAAGAATAGTGATGTTGACTTGTGTGTCCAAGTTAAAAACATTTCATGGTTAGAATTTTCACAAGTGATGATTAATATTTTCGAATACAATAAATTTAAAAGCATTAAGAATATTGAGGCAAAAACCAATTTAATCAAGTTTCATGATCCTTTTGAAAAATTGGATTGTGATTTAGCCTTTGACACAAATTTTTGTGTGAAAAAAGCAGAATTGATCAACAATTACATTAAACAACATAAAATTGTAAAAGAATTGATACTACTGGTGAAATATTTTGCAAAGAAGAGGAATATACATCAATCTATTGAATATTATCCAAATTCTTTATGTTACTCAATGATGTGTTTGTACTTTCTTCAAATGAAAAGGATTATACCAGTTTTCAATCATAAAATACAAAACAATGAAGTAGAATATGAATTTGATGTAAAACATGAGTTGAAGGGAGATTTTTTAATATCTGATTTGTTTATTGAATTTTTTGAATTTTATGCATTCAAAGTTGATTTTGAAAAATATTGTGTCAGTGTCAGAGAAGGAAGTCTCATTTTTAAGCAAGATACAGAAATTTCGAAAACCAATACACCAAAGAGTTCGAATTCGATTTTATTTACTTTTGTTTTTTTTGATAGTTTTTTGTGTTGAAGATCCAATGATTTTGAAAGAAAATTGTTGTAGAACTGTCACCAATCATACTTTAAGATATCTTAGATCCGAATTCAATAGATGTCAGGATTTATTAAAAAAAGGGAAATCATTTGAATTTGTTTGCAAAATAGGAAAGGTAAAAAATGACAGAGAAAAATGGAAAGTTGATAAATAATGAACTATGTCTCCAAATAAAAAAAAATGAATTCAGGACTATTTGAAATAAAAACAAAGTTTCAATTTGACCAATCAGATACTTTTATTTACCGCAATGTTGGATTCACTACCTGCAGAGGTGGTTGAGGCAATTCTTTCAGTTATTCCTCCATACCCATACCACTTTACTCTTCGTTTAGTTTCGAAAAATATCAAGAATATTGTTGAAAATTATGTGAATCCACAGTTTTGTTTTTCACACATTTTTTCGCCACCTGAAGAAGAATTTCAACAAATTTTGGATTTATACAAAAATAAAAAGAATTTAGAATTGGTAGAGTTGGTGAGCCTTCCTGCTGACTTAAATATGGAACAAGAAGAGTTTGTACAAATTTTGTCAATGTTTCCAAATTGTAAAAAGTTGATAATTCCTTTTTATAGACACAATATTGATAATTTAATTGAAAATCTTGAACTTTTTGTGGATTTAAAGGTAGAACATCTTTCTTTTATTGGAGCTTATGACTGTGAAGTAAAGAAATACAAAAAAGTATCAAGTTTAAGAAAATCATTTCCACAATTAAAAACTGTCGAAGTAACCTTCAACAACAAAGGTATAAATAGTATGAGACATCAATTTTTTCAGTATAAAAGATTGAGAAGTTTAAACATGAATGAAGCAATATATTTGATTGAATCTGGAATAAATGTAAATATGCCAATATCGGAATTAACACGCGATGAATTAACATTTACATTGATGGATTTAGCTTGTGGTAGATGGGATCCAGGTGATATATCTGTAGTTAGTAAAATTATTTTTTGTAACTCAATCATCAAGAATTGATGGTAGAAATTGGAGGTGATATTGACAAAAGCTTGAGACCAAGTACATGGTCAAAATTAATTGAAAGATGTGCAGAAAATGAATTTAATGAAGATGATATATTATTGTATCTTTGTGGATTCATGAGAAAATTGAACAAACCAATTTGGACTGAAATGACATTCCCTGAAATCCTTCATGCAATTCAGTGTATTTCTGGTGATTTTTATTTCTTAAAAACCAGTATTTATGAAAGAAAATATGAAGGATTAGTCGAAGTAATGGATTATCTTGTCAAAAATGACTTAATTATTTTTGATTTTAATGAAATGTTTCATCATGCTTTGCATTCTGAGGAACTTTTTCAATTTTTCAAAAAACAAAAAGTAAATTTGAACAAGAATTGTTCAGAAAATTTATTTCATTCACTCTCAAACAAGTACAATCATGCTATTGAAGCGTTATTGAAAACAGATTTTGATGTCAATTTTATTGATGAGAAATCTCAAACATTACTCCATGCAGCGATAAAATCAAATTTATTTGATGAAGCAGAACTGTTGATTGATATGAATCCAAAAGTAATAAACCACCAAAATCATAAAAAACAAACTATTCTTCATTTATTATGTCAAGGAAAAATGAGTGAAAAAAAACAAGATATTTTCAAAAAAATCAAAGATAAAATTGATATCAATTTACAAAACGAATCCAATAAAAAAGCATGTGAATGTATTCAAAAAAGATATACTGAGGATTATCCAAATTGGATATTTTCAAAAAAGAGAGAAAGAGAAACAAAATAAATGTCAATTTTACAAATTTGATTCTTCATGTAGTATCAAATACTCTCTTGTACTAAATCCAAATTTCAAAACATCAAATTCATGTAATTCATAATATCGACTGTCATCTAATTTTTCGTCATTCAAAAATGTTCCATTGGTTGATTTCAAATCAATAACATAAGGTTTAACTTTTTTCTTTTTTTTTCCATCAACTTCTCTGAAACATAATACAGCATGTTGTTTTGAACAACTCTCATGATCAATTGGAATATCAGCAATTCCTCTATCTTTTCCAAATAAGAAATTTGTTTGTTTATAAATTTTATAGGGTTCTCCAATTTGTTTGTCTTTTTTAAAGACATGTAATCTCCAATTTTTTGTTGGTAATTTTAATTCTGGAGGTTCAAACCATTTCAAATCTTTTCCATTCAATGTGTTTGTTCCTTTGTACAATTTTCCAGAAGGTTGATAATTTGGTTCATCTTTAACTGTAATTGGTTCATCTTCTTGTTGTTTTTCTTCTTCTGTTTGTGTCTTGTTGCTTGTGTGTTCAATTTTATTTTGATTTTTTTTTTGTTGTTTTAATTTTTCTTGTTCTCTTTCTTCTTCCAATTTTTTTCTTTTTTTTTCTAATTCTTCTTTTCTTTTTTCTTCTCTTTCCTGTTTTTGTAATTTAAATAGTACATCTTGTTTTTCTCTTTCAAGTTGATTTTCCAAAAGTCTTTCTGAATAAGTTTTTTTATCTTTTTTATCAGGTGATAATTCTCTTTTTCTCCATCGAGATGTATATGAGTTTTCTCTGTCTGCAATTGTTTTGACTCTAAAATCATCAAAAACATCTTTTGGATTTTCATTTTCAATGATTTTGGCTGATTCATTTAAGTATTGTTCTGGTGCAGAATATTGTTGAGCCATTTTTCTCCAATTTGATGTTTGGTCATAAGTAGTTTCTTCATCTTCATCACTTTCATATTTTCTTTTTTTTTTCTTTTGAGTAATAACTTTCTCTTCTTTGTAAAAAGGTTCCTCATAAGATTTTAATTTCTCTCTTTCCTTTCTAGCTCTTTTTATTTCATCATCAACGTTCATTGTTGGTTGAATAATCAAACAAAACGATTGGATCAATAAAATAACCCAATTTAATTGGTTAACCTCATCTAAAAAAAAATTTCCTAAAGATGTCTTCATTGTCCCAAATCTCTTCAATTTCAGATTCAAAAGAAAGAATAGTTGCATATTCAAAATATATACAAAATGTTTTTGCTAACAATAATGAAAGTGGGGCTTTAGAGTTTTTAAAACACGGTAAAAAAGAAAAAAAGAATTAAAAAGAATAGTTCTGGAAAGTGATATACCACCTATTGTCAGTAGAAGTTGTTTATTTGAATATTCCAATGGTTTGAAAAAACTTGACCTTGAAATAAAAAAAAAACTTGCGGAAAAATCATTATCGTTATTGGAACCAAGACAAACATCTTTTGATGAACAAATTTCAGAAATCAAAGTTATAGTAGCTGATATTTATGAAGAAGAAGCAGATTATTTAGAAGCAGCTAAAATGTTGGCATCCATTTCCATGGAAGGATCAGTACCAAAAAGTGACGCTGAAAAATTATCACATTTTCTTCATATCGCACAATTATATTTAGGAGTTGAAAAACCTGAATATGCTGAAAGTTATGTAACTAAATCAGCTCAACTTGTTGATGATGTTGATGACACAAATTTAAAAATGAAATACAAGTATTGTTTTGCACAAATTCAAGATTCAAACAAACAATTTTTAAAAGCATCAAGACTTTATTATGATTTAAGTCATAGATTAGTTGAATCAGAACAACAAGGTTCATTAAAATCATCAATGATTTGTGCTATTTTATCTAAAGCAGGACCACAAAGATCAAGAATGTTATCAACTTTATTTTCAGATGAACGTTGCTCGGAAATTGATATTTTTTCAATTATGGAAAAAATGTTTCTTGGACGTATTTTGAAAACTGAAGAAGTTAAAATTATTGAAAAACAACTTCAAGGACATCAAAATTCTTATGTTGATGATGATACAACAGTCCTTCAAAAAGCTGTTATGGAACATAATTTACTCTCTGCCTCAAATGTTTATAAAAATATTACTTTTGAAGAATTAGGGAAATTATTAGGAATTTCTGCTCATAAAGCTGAACAAATGGCTTCAAAGATGATTTTAGAAGATAGAATGAAAGGTAAAATTGATCAAATTGATGGAATTATTCAATTTGAAGATGGTAAAATATTTAATTGAATTTTTATTTATATTGTTTTTAGATGATCAAAATTTATTACTTTGGGATAAGAAAATTGAAAAACTTTGTAGATCTGTCAGTACTTTATCTGAAAAAATTCAAAAAGATCATCCTCAAATTACTCTTTAATTAAAAATTATTTTGTTCTCTTGGTTGATTGGTTATCTCTTTGTGAGGATGAAACAAAAGAAAATTCTGAAATCTCAAATTGATAATTTATTCAATATTTATTTTCAAAATTTTGTAAATTTTCAATTTCAATTCATCCATTTTTACAGGTTTATGAATTACATCTTCAATATCAACAACTTCTTTAATTCTTTTCGCTTCAGTTTCAAAATTTGCAGTTACAATCAAAATTGGTATTCCTTTAGTTTTTTTGTTTTCTTTGATTTCTTTGGAGGCAGCAATACCATCTTTAATGGGCATATTTACATCCATCAAAATCAATTGATAATCTTCTTTGACTGATAAGTCAACACCTTCTTGACCATTCACTGCAATGGTTATGTCACAATTTGGTATAATTTTTTTCAATAATTTTGCTAATACTAATTGATTCATTTTGTTATCTTCAACAATCAAGAATTTGAAGTTTCCATTGCAACCATTCAGAATCGTCTTTAATTTTTCAGAAGTAAGTGGTTTTTGAATAGTCAAATATTTCTTAAATTTTTGAATTGGATTTGATGTAAGAATACAAAACTTAAATTTTGATTGATCAAATAATTCAATTTTATCGGCGAATTTCATTGAAACGAAAATAATTTGAACTTCATTTTCATTTTCTTTTAAAATTTCAAAAGTTTCTTCAGTTGAATTAGAAATCAAAACTCTATTGTATATTTCAGAAAATATATTAGATTCAGATGGTTCACTTTTATCTTCAAATAAAACAATGGTTGATTTGATTTTTTCCTCATTTTCAGTAGTAGTTGATGAAAAGATTTTTGATATTTTTTGAATAAATTTTGTAATTTTTAAAGGTTTGAATAAAAATTCGGTTGAAACTTTGATGATATTATTTGAATCTAAAAGGGAAATAATTTTGGCTTCTTCGGATTTCAATTGGTCTAATTCTTTCAAATTTGGTTCGTCAATAATGATCAAAGATGTTTCCTTTAAATTTTCAGTTGTTTTAATTTTCAATTCATTTAAAATTTGACAAATAATATCTTTCAACAACGAATCATTGGTTTTTAAAAGACAAGTTTTTCCATCAAAAACTTGAAAATATTTTGAATGAAAAAATTGAACTTTGATCGGTATTTTGATATAAAATTGTGAATTTGCAAAAACAAATTTTCCATTCAAATCGTTAATAATATTCTTCGCAATTAACAAATCAACTTCCTTTGTCGAATTCAAATCAATTCCATCTTCGAATATAAAATTTAAACTCAAATATTTTTCTTCAGTGATATCAATTTCAAAGTTCGTTTTCAAAAAATTGTTTGAAATAAATGAAAATAGATGGAAAATGATTTGATAAATCAAATCAACATCAACTACAATTTTCACATCTTTTAATAGCAATTGGATGTTCAACACTTTAATCAAAACAAATTTGGAAATTAAAAACTTTTCAATTTCCTGTATAAAATTAACAAAATAAATCAATTTTTCATTCAATTTTTTTGATATTTGATATTCACACATTTTCAGAATATTATTGAATATTAAATTCAAATGTTCAGATGAATCTAAAGCGGATTCAATTATTGAATTAAATTGATACAAATTTTCATTAGTTTCATGTTTCAAATATTGTAACATTCCCATTACTCCATTTAATGGGGTTCTTATTGAATGAGTAAACTCAAATATCAATTGGTTGATAGATTTCAATTCAGTGATATTGTATTTATTTGATAGAATGACTTTTTTCCCTGAACATGGATCTAATATCTTAAAGTATTCATCTTTAAAATATAAACCTTCTTTTTCCATTTTAAGAACTAAATTCTCTTCGACAATCTTTTCACCGATTTTAGTTTGTGGAAGATTCTTTTGAATTTTTTTAGAAATTTCTTCAGGGATTAAATTTTTATCACCAAAAAGAGAATATTCTAAATCATTTCTAAATAATATTTTTTTTGCGTTTTCGTCATAAATTGAAATCAAATTCTTCATGTAAATTTTGGAACAATAAAGTAATCTTGTATCTTGTTCATTTAATTCTGAATTGAATGGAATTTGAAAAAATATCAAAGTACTTGGTTTGAATTCTTCCTTATTTAAAAAAATTGGAGCGCAACATAATTGAACAGTTCTTGGTTTTCCATTTGGAAATATTAAATATTCATCTTGAAAGATATTCGAAGTTCTTTGAATGTAGTTCAAAATTCTTTTAAAATAAGGAACATTTTGACTTGAAGTTTGTGCCATATCGATCAATGTTAATTCTTCAACTGATTTTTTTGACCAGACATTTAGACCTGCTGTATTTCCCCATAGTAATCTCAGTTCATTGGTATTTTCTTCAAGATGAACCACATTCACAGGATGAGGAAAGAAATTGAATATTTCTAAATGTCCTTCTAATTCCATATTATTCATATTCGAATCTAAAGCCCATTCGGGAAGTGGAACATCCTTTCTTTCTGTTTTCGAAATATCTTCCTCTTCGTCATCCAAAAAGTGTGCATATTTGATAAATACTCTGTTTAAGTCTGAAAGAACAATAGGTTTAAGAATAAAGTCATCAACTTTTGCATTGATCAATTCATGAATTCCTGGGTTATGACCGGATACTAAAATGATTGGAATATCAGATTTTTTCTCTTTGATTTTCTTTGCCACATCTAAACCTGATAATTCATTCATGTAATAATCAGTGAATATTATTGATTTATCTTCATATTTTTCAAGTAATTTCTCTCCATTACTGACAAATTCTAAATCAAAATTTCCAAATTTTTTCGTAAACTTTGAAAAGATTTTTTGATTGAACTTGTTGTCTTCTGCAAAAATGATTTTTTTCTGAGATGAATTAAAATAGTTAACATTCCATTTTTTAAACAAACAAGTCAAAACTTCAATTGAAAAATCTGAAATTACATCATCAAATCCATACATCAATGTTTCTTTGATTGCTTTTTTGGTGAACACTTTTGCAAAGCAAATAATTTTACAATTTTTCTTTTGAATTCTAATTTCTTCAATCAAATCAAAATAATCCTTGTAATGAATTACATCAATGAAAACAAATTTTGCAGAAAAGTTTTTTGAGAAGAGTAATTGGTGATTATCGTATAATTCAATTTCTCCAAAATCTTTGAAATTTTCAAGATTTAGATCTTTAGTATTCTTTGATATCCAAGCAAAAACATCATGATCTTCATCAATATGTGAAATAGTTACATCTTCATCCAATAATTTTCTTTTGATATAATTTGAAAATGAAAATGGTTTGATTGGCTTCACAATATAATCAAATTTTTTCAGTTTTTCAGAAACATTTTTTTGAAAAGTCATCAAAAAAATTGTTTTTTTTGGATCTAATTTTGAACTTATTTGATCAAAATTATCCAATGGTATTTCATTCCAAATGATAATATCAAATAATTTAAAATTTAAATTTGAAATTGAATTCAAATTTGAAACTACAACTGAATTTGAAATTCTGTCTAAAATGTCTTTCAGATACTCAGACTCATAATGTAAATTTTCATCAATGATTAAAATCTTTTTGTCTAATTTTTTTTCTTTTTCTTTTGGTGATTGTAAATCATACTCAATTGGAATTGTAAATGAAAATTCAGATCCTTCATTTTCGATTGATGTGACTTCTATTTTTCCGTTCATTTTATTGACCAATTTTTTGGCAATGGATAAACCTAAACCAGTACCGATTTTAGAATCAGATTTTGTTATTTGTTTAAAAGGAGTAAATAGTGTGTCCAATTTCTCCTTTGGAATACCTACACCATTATCTTTTATTGAAAAAATCAAATCTGTTCCTTCAATTTTCAAATTTACTTCAACCTTTCCCATATTTGTGAATTTAATAGCATTTGATAATAAATTGGATAATATTTGATGAATTCTCTTTTTATCAATTTTCATTTTGTTTTTTAAATTCATGTCATGCATTGGGTATCTTGTATACACTTCAATATTTTTTTGATAAACAATTGTTGAAAAAGATTCAACAACTTGATCAATTAATAAGAACAATTCTTCAATCTCAATCGAATTAGGATTAATTGTGAACTCACCTGATTGTAATTTTGAAAAATCAAGAATATCATTCAACAAAGACAAAGAAACATTTTTTGAATTTTCAGCAATATCCAATAATTTCTTAGTTTCTCTCGTGTTATTATTCAAATTAAGTAACTCTAATGATCCACTTATACCTGTCAAAGCAACTCTTAAATCATGAAATACGTTCAAAAGACCTGAAGAAATTGTTGCTATATTTGTAACGTCATTTTCAATCACCAAAATTGATTTTCCTCCATTATGTGGATCACGAATCAACAGTACTTCAACTTGTAAAATGATAGTTTTCTTTTGATATTTTGTCTGTGTTTCTTTTTCAAATATTTTTGTTCCAAAAATTTTTGTTGAATTGACAGAATTGAAAATTTTTTTCACTTCGCTTTCACTGAAACCATGTTTTTTTATTTCGACATATTTCTCTTGAACTGGTGAGCTTGGTTCAACTTCTTCATCTTCCATTTCTCTAAATCTAGATTGTGAATTATTATTTCTCATTAATATTTCGCCATTCAAATCGTAAAGTGAAATAAAATGATTAATGTATGATTTAGTGCAATTTAAAAAGTAACTATCTTCCTTATTCAAATTTAAATCAATTTTTGAGTAAATTGAAAAAACACATGTTTCATCAACACCTTTCATTTTTATAGGTTTTGCTTGTGAGTGTAAATAGACAGGTTGTTTTGATGAATATGAAAAAAAAGTTTCTGAGTATCTTTTTTTTGAACCTGTACAACCTCTTTTTGTTGCCTTCAAATTTTCCATTAACTGGTCAAGTGAGTCATCAACTCCTATGTTTGACAGCTGTGAAGCTTCAGTTTTTCCATAAATATCTAAAACTACTTTGTTTGCCCAGTAAACTTTCCAAGTTTTTTCTTCTTCATTTATAGTCCAAACTGATGCTCCATATGGTGTATCTTCATAATTTTTTAAATCTTCTTCTTTTAAAATTCCTTTTGGCAATTTAAATTCTTGGTATTGTGGTAAGTTGAAAGTTGAAATTTCTGTTTTTTCTTTTTTTTCTTTTTTTTTGAAGAATAGAAGAAAGAGCAGAATAATATTTAGCAGCAGAGAAAAGACCAACAACATAAAAAAAAACAAACTGTGATTGGTTGCAATTTAATTAACTTCAAATCTGATGGTTGATTGAAAAAATGGAAAGATTTAGGATAAATTTGTATGATCTTGGAATATTCAGACATTTGGAGTGTGATTATTAGTTTTGTTGATATAAATACATCAAAACATTTCAATAAATTATATTCTCAAATTAACTTTAATCTTTTGATGACTTCCCATTTTCCAAAAATTATAAACATCGCTTCCACATTCACTTTATCATCAACAGAATTAGAAAAATGATTCATTTAATCACTCACACTTCAATTCTCTTTCTTTATTTTTAATTTTGGTGAACTTTTGTTCTTCTGTTTTCTCTTTTTTTTCTTTGTTCCCTTTTCATTCTGTGTCTTTTTTTAAATTGTTGTTTAGCCAATCAGCTAATTGCTGTTATGAAAAGAACAATTTTGAAAAACAGTTTTACTTTTTTATCCATTTACTGCACAGCATGGTACTTCACCGACAATTTTTTTTCATTTGGAGTTGTTCATGGAAGAAGGTTTGTCTTGTTTTTTTATTAAGTCTTCAGCATGCAACCAACCTTTAACTTTGATTCAACCAATACTCTTATAATCACTGATAAAATCACCAAAAGGTTTCGTAGAGGTGATATTATAACTTTTATTTCACCAACTGATGAAAATTCATACGCCGTTAAAAGAATTACAGCAACAGAAGGAGAAATTGTAAAAAATTCAAAGGACGAGTATGTTGTAATTCCAAAAGGTCACATTTGGGTTGAAGGTGATAATAGATTGGTTTCATTAGATTCAAATTCATATGGTCCTGTAAGTGGTTCATTTTCTAAAATTTAAGATTTCTTTAGGATTAGTTCATTCACGTGTTTTATACTCAATTTATCCGAAAGTTCAAAAGTTTATTAGATACAATACAAAAGAATTTTAAACCTTTCATTCAAAGTAATTTCAAGAATTTTTCAAAAAAATACAAAATAAAATTACCACAACATCATTGTTTGAATTTTCAAGGATTTTCGAAAAACATCATTAAGGCAGTAATCCATTTTGAAGTTTTGAAACCAATTTTTGAATATAACTTTTGTGCTGAAATGTTTGACGTCATAACATGCAAAGTTATGAATTTAATTTTCCAAAATAAAGATGATTTAATTACATTTTCAATCATATATCCTTCTGAATTCTTTTTTTACCAAGACTTTCTTGTTGTGAAAAAATACGATATAAAATATAACATGCAGGTTTGAAAAAACAATCACCTATTTCTTGGCACAACTTTGCAAAATGTATTTTTCTTATTCATTGAATTTCTAAAAGTATCTTCAGTGTATGGTTCTGTAAAACAGTCTTTTTCAATCATCAGTATATCTTTCAAATTCTGTTCTTAAATCATCAACTAGTTCTATTTATGTTTTAGAAAATTGTCCTTTTTCGAATTTGCTTTTAAATTCTATTTTTTTTTTATTTTCTGTGATGATTGTTTCATTGGAAATTGAAATTCTTGGATTCAATTCATCATAAATAATTGGAATGAAAGGACATTGTTTTCGATTTTTTATGGGTATTTTTGCTTTTAAAAAAGCATGTTGTTTGATCTGAATATCTTTTTGATGACAAATTTCACATAAATCATAATTTAAACAATTGACGCATAAAAACCTATTTCCAATTCCAATTGCGCATTCACAACCAAATGATTGATATATGTGTTAAATTTGTATCATTTTGTTTTGAAAACATTTCATAAGGCACACATTTTTCTAAAGAATTAACACCAATTGGATTTCGTTTTTTCATCCCCTTTGACCTTCAATTTCGCCAATTTTATCTTTGTATCGAATTCCAATAATTTGTTGAAAACAACCATCACAAACACATAAATGTCGTCCGGGCACTAAACCAATCAAAAACTTGGAATCTCCAACAGTCATGAAGAGAATACTATTGACACTAACTTTAATAATAATTAGCCAAGTACTTTCAATTCCAGTTGATGATGCCAATTGTCCACCTCCTCAAAGTGTTGGTGATTGTGATTGGAACTTTCAAGAAACGGACTGGAATTATGACCGTGAAACTATTTATACTGGTAAAACATTTTTATTTTTGTTTTTATTCCTCTAGGATGTTATGATCCTTCAAATCCTGAGTACCAATTAGGAGGAAGAAACGGTTCTCCCATGGACAACTCAGTTTTTGATGGTTTACAATTTAGTTACTTACCAAAAACTGGAGATGGAGAGTTTATTACAAATTATGATTCTGATGGTGGAGGTCAAGGTCCATTGACTTATTTTGGTCCAATGGTTTTTTTTTTTTTTTTTTTAACAACCACAAGGTGAGAGAAACAATAACTGCAGGCTCAAGAACTGCCATGTTCGCCTATCCTTATGATTATTCTGATGAACACTATAGTGCTTTCTTCTATAGAAACACTGCTGACACTGCTATTAGTAGAACAGGAGTCACAAAACGTGATAGAATGTTTGACAATGATTATTTTCCATATACCAAGTTTTTTATTTTTTTATTCATTTTAATTTTTAGACTTAAAAGAGTTGGAAATACTATCACCGCTTATGTTTCCGATGATATGATATTCTGGTCAGAATACAGTTCACATACATTTACAAATTTACCAACAGTAAAGATTTCAATGATTTAACAACTTATAGACATTATATTGGGGTTTGGCGTATAATTCTAGATCTACTGGAGGTTTTTTTTCCACTAAATCAGTGAAGTTTAAACCTTTGATTTTTTCTGGATTTTCAGAATGCTCAAGCACACAACAATGCTCTTATACTGCAAGAAAATCAAATTGTGTCAACAAAGGTAATTAATTTTTGATGATTAAATATTAATTTTAGATGTTTTCCAAACATGTGGAAGCAATCAATGGGGAAAAAGGATACTTTCAAATACACTCACAAATCAGATTGGAGGTTTTTTACCAACAATAACCATCAGTAGCACCCAACTGTCACTTCGAACAAAACTACAAAATGATTTTACAATTAATCGTGATGATGATACATTTTTATTTGCTTTTAAAGAGGCATCTGGGGATGGGTCAATATCTGCTCTTGTTGATAGCTTTGTTGGAACTGCAAGTGACAACACCTACGCAGGAGTTGTTATTAGGGCAAATTTGGAAAATTTTGATGGGGGAGGAACAAATATTGTCATGTGTAATGTTCCAAGAAAAGGAAGCAGAGTTCAAATGAAATGGAGGCCAGAGACTGGACAAGGATTATTTTCATCATTCACAGATGATGGTGTTAGTGGTAATACTGATTACTCTGGCTCTACAAAATATACTGTTCAAATTATAAAAAATGGTGATTCTATTACTTGTAGACATAAGAATTCAGCAGACCCAACTTGGATCACAGTTTCAACTAAAAATGTTCCAATGTCAAGTTCTTTTTACGTTGGAGTTGCTTTAAATTCAGACTCCCAAACACCTCAAGCTGTATTGAAGGATATTTCAATTGAAGGATTTAGTGGATTCTGTTCAAATCATGGAAATTGTACAACTGTTGGAGGTCAACTTGATAAATGTGCTTGTGATGATGGATGGACTGGTGACCAATGTCAATATCCAATTTGCTTCGGAATTGCAGCTACAGAACCTTCTGTTTGTTCTTCACATGGAAATTGCACACAACCTGATACATGCGTTTGTTCTTCTGGATGGACTGGTTCAAAATGTGAAATTCCAATATGCTATGGATATAATGCCACTGATAGTAGAGTTTGTTTTGGTAGAGGGAATTGTACTTATCCAGATACATGTGCGTGTCCAGTTGAATATCACACAGATTGTGGAAAATCATATTTGTACGACTTTTTTGTTGAACTTTGTAATACTTCCATTTCTTGCAATTTGAATAGCACAGCATGGAGAATATGTACAATTGAATATGCTCATTGCTATTGTGACCCAATAAATAGTTTGATAAATAATGAAAATACAGAAATTACTTGTGATGATTCAAAAAGAATTAAAAGTATCAAAATCAATAATGGAGGATTGAAAGGGAACCTACCTTCTTTAACAAATTTGACTTCAATGGAATATTTGGATTTATCACAAAATCAAGTTCAATCAAATAATTTTTTGAATTTGATTCTTCCTTCAACTCTGAAATATTTCAATTTTAGCAAAAATGGACTCAACAACATTGGAGAATATTACGATATTATCAAATCTTATTTCAATAGTTTTAATCAAATTGTCTCAGAAGAAAATGGAGAATGTGGAGTTTATCCAGAAACTTGGTTGTCAAATTCGTTTTTGGTTTCATTGAATAATCACCTTCCTTCATTTTGGTGCTCAAATTTAAATAGCAAATATTGCCATAAATTACAATTGATTCCAAAATTGACAATTCTGCCTCATGAAACAAAAATTATTGCCAATTATTCAACAACAGTTTCAGGAAACTGCCAAAATTATTATTTTTCAAAACCTGAATTACTTTGTGAATCAACCAATGGTACTGCTTTGAAAAGATCTACTAGTATTTTTGGTAAAAATGCACCACAACTACAGTTTGTTGAATGCACAAGAAATGATTTATTATCTGATATTGATCAAAAAATTAGATTAATTTGGAATTACAATTCAACTCTACAAGAAATAATTTCTACTGATATTGAAATTGTCAATCTACCATATGTTAATCTTTTGAAATTTGATCGACATTTGTTCTTTTCAAATGGTTCAGGAGGAACATTGGATGTCTCTTTGATGTATGATCAAAATTTAACAAGATACAAAAAATCACTTGCTGATGTTCTTCAATGCAAAATTGAAAATTATTTTAAAGATGTCGTACATCAATCAAATGATGACTTTACCATTGTTTGTTCTATAAATTTGAATGTTCCAAATACTGGTACAAAATCAATTATTTTGTATGAGAACGAAAAACTTCATGCAATCTCGAATACCCCCTATTCATTTTGGATTATTGATTTAAAAGTTACACCGGTTAATATTTATGCCAAGAATGGTATTGCATTATCAGACACAGATGGAAATTTATTACCTGGTTTAAAAGGATATACTTATCAATTGAATAATACACAATTCAATTTAAAATATACCTGTGTAGCACCTTCAGGTTCAATACAAAGTTGTATCCAAGAAACACAAGGAAATTATTTGAAAGATTTGAAAATAATTCCCTTGGAATTTAGTGACGGAAATGTTTCAATTCATACAGTTGATACGTTGTTTTACAGAAAGAACAGAATTGATTTATTTGTTCCACAGGCAATTCCAATCGGAGAAGTTAGTGATGTGTTAATTACTTTCAATTCTTCAACTTTTGAAACTGATTTAGTGAATATTCAATATTTTTGTGTATTTGAATCAAAGAACGTGACTGCAACTGTGATGAACGTAACAACAATTAGATGCAATTCTGTTGGTCATTCTGTAAAAAAATATTCAAAAATAGATGTTGCTTTTGAATATGGACACCATGCAGGAGTTATCAATAGTGTGGATAATTTTTACTTCATTGGTGAAAATATGATTTATCCTTCCACATCGATTACAAATTCACCTGGATTCTTAAGGTTTAATTTTTCATTTTTGGATGAATTGAAACCAAGTCTTCAAGATTCTGTTGAGTGTCAGTTTGATGATGGAACTATTTTCAATGCCAAACCAATTTCAACTTATGAATATGAATGCGATTTTGCTTCAACAACAACAAAAAATTTAACTTTTTGGTACAAAAATTATGTCGGAAAAAGAACAAAATTATCTTCAAATTTTATTTCGTTATATTTTATGAGTAAGAACTGATTCTGAATCAAACTTAACCTTTTTTACAGATTTCACCCTTTCTTATGATTCTACAAGTAAACAATTTGGAAATACTATGATCAAGTATAATTCAACATTAATGTTTGAAGATGAACCTGTTCCAGAGACAATCAAAGAGAATATATTTTGTTCATTCGACAACAAAACAGGTGATACTTATCATTTAGGATCAAGAAAATATTTGTGTACCGTTGTATCAGATATTGCTGGTTTCAAGAAGATTTCAATGAAATTGAATCAAATCAATCCATTCAAAGTTCAAAATATTCATAATACATTTTCCAAAAAATTTGATATCAGTTTCAACAATTCAATTGCAGTTATTAAAAAAATTGAATGGATCAAAGATACTACAACACTTATTACTGAAGGGAAACTCAAAAATGATTGCAGTGATATTGTTGTCACGTTTAATGAAATTGAAATAGGAAGGAGAGTTGAAAATTGCAATTCAGTGAATACAAAAGTTACATTTTTAACTCAAGATATCACAAAAGGAGTTGTCAATGCTTATTCTTTGTTTCTTGGAAATCCAATTGCGATCGGAAATGACTCATTTGTGGATGGAGGAGAACTTATTCAACTTTTCAGCTATTTGGAAGTAAATGATGTCATTTCAATCAGTAAGAATACTTTAGAATTTGGATTATTTAAAAAGTTCTCTGTTTTGAATGTTCAACCATATTTTGTTGTTGGAAGATCTTCCAACGTTACAATACAATCAAATTATGAAGTCATTAATTTTAATAATAATATTGACTTCTATGTTGAACATTCTACATTAAATTATTCGGCAAAATTAAATGGAAATACTTTTTTTGCCACACTAAATTCAGTCTCTCAAGCAAAACTGAACCTCAAAATATTGGTAATTTACAAACCAACAGGAGAAAGAGTTGATGGTTCAATTGACACTTTTGAATTCTTCTTTATGGATCCAATCAATATGAAATATTTGTATCCATTTGTCGAAGGATTTACTTTTTCAAACAAAAATACACGTGTCATTTTGAACACAAATGAGAATTTATTGACGGATAAAGGACTTCTTTGTCAGTATTGCTTAAATACAGACACTCAGTATTTTGAAGCAAAATTCGTTGGAGGAAATACCAAAATAGTTGATTGCAACATTACTGCAGCTGGTTTATTGAAGACATCAGAATTGGTCCATATTTCCTTATACATGAATCAATCGTTGGATACATACATAAAATTATCATCTCATAATCTCACTTTGGTTTATATGAAAGAACCAATTTCAATCAACTTAAACCCTGTTATTAACAAATATCTTTTTGGACAAAATTTTGATTTAGAATTTACAGATCCACTCTCATTAGATTTAAAACTAAGTTATTCGAATTTCAAAGTTAAAGCAACAGTGGAAAATTCATTAAATTCAAATTTTATTTCATGTCAAAATGGTATATCAAAACCACAATGTGTCATTGATAATTTGACTGTAGACAAAACTCCTTCAAAAATAGATTTTCAAATGCAATTCAACTCGACATTCTTTTCAGAGAACATCAACTTGAAAATGACATCACATTATTTTAGAGAAAATATCACATTCCTCACTGAATTTCCTTTTATCGCAAATTCAAAGAATTCATCTTTGAAAATCAATTTCAATGTATCTCAAAATCTTCATCAAAATTACAGTTACTATTGCAGAGTATTTGGTGTGGATTATGAAATTATCCGTGATTCAGTTGAATACAGTTCATTTTCATGTAGTTTTTTGACTAAAAATGAATTGTATGCGAATATATCATTGTACATTAATGGTTCTTCAATTATTGGTATGGATGGTATAATTTCAAATGAAGATTCGATGATTGAATTGACACAACTCAAATTACAAGTCGGTTATTCTCGGGATGTTGATAATTCTTCACATACCATTTCAAGATCAATTGATTCTTCTCCTATTTTTCTAAATCAAAAATATAGAAATTTGCAATACAGAATTGTCTCAAATGACGGAATTTCATACATTTATGGCTGTAAAGTACTTGAATCAGGATCCATAGAATGTGTAAAAAATTCATTGTTCAACCCAACATTTGATATAAATCTCATTTATTTTGAGTTGGAATACAAAACTGAAAACACTGGTTTGTGGAAAAAATTAATTGATGTGAATAGAGGCTTGGTGTCTTATGAAAAACATGTTATTGTTTCTATATCGCCAGTTGCTGCATTAGTTCATTCAAGTTTAAATGTCACCATCAATTTTGGATCAAGCACTTTAAATTTAGACACCTTCTTGTCCAATCATCTGGAGTTACATTGTTCAGATCAAAGAAACTTGTTCAATGGATTAAAAAAATCTACCACGAGTTTTTTGTGTGATATTCAATATGAAAATTCGAATTTGATTCAAATTGATGTGTCATTTACAGTTCCTAAATTTGATATTGGATTAAACGTATCTTTATCAACCAATACTTATCCATTTTACTTTTTGACTCAATCAGAAATAAATTTGAAATCAGAATCCGATAGAAGATTGTTTGTTTCAGATGAATTCGCAACATTTAATATAAACACCACTAATTTCATTCCATCAAGTGCATTAGAATTCATCAAAGGAAAATTCAATGAATCATCAGGTTTCGTCGGAGCAACAAATTTAGTCTATTCTAATGGAAATGACTATACGTTTTATTTTAATGCATCACTACAAAAAGGAGGTCTGTATCCATTATCACTTTGGTATGATGATGGAAATTATAAGTTTCAATTGTCCAATAATACTATTGATGTTGTGTTTATCAAAATTGCAAAAATTCTTGGTTCATCACCAACTGTTGCAATAGTGAATCAAACATCAGTTCTGAACATACAAACATCTTTTGATACCAGTTTTGATTATGGCAATAATACATCTTTCATTTGTAAATATGGTCCGTCTGGTGCTCCTTTTGGAAATTTCACAAAAGCTACTGTCGGATTTCTCAAAGGAACTTTTGATTGTAATGTAATTTCAGATAGCATTGGAACATATTATATCAGCGTTTGGATAGTTGCAGTTGGGGTGGAAAAGAAAATAACGGATGAAAATCTTGCGTTTAGAATTGTTACAACAAACTATTTATCACCAAGTTATGGAATAGCTGCTGGAAATGAAAATACAACAATGAACACATATTATGGAATACCAACAAATATTACATTCAATCAAACATCTTTGGAAAAATATGTCTTTATTTGTACTTCAGTTTCATTTCAATTGAATTGTGTAACTCCGACAATAAGCACCAGTGACTTGATTCCTTACTCATCTTATCAATTGAAGTTCACACAAACATCTGTAAAATTTTCAATCAAATGGGTTGTGTATGAAAAAAGGAATATTTCAGATTTCTATCCTAAAGTTGTTTCAGCTTTTACTTCAAGTTTCAACTTGTCAATCCATTTGAAAGAAACAAAATTAATACAAGAAGGTTCATTCTATCTCGTGATTGATCCAAAAAAAAGTGAAGAATTAAGGAGTGATTTAGGACAACTAAAGAATGAATTAAATTCCACAGTATTAATTTCAAAATCATTGACTGCTGGATCACATTTTTTGGAATTGTTTTACTTTAATTCTGAGTTAGTAGAATTCAAATCAATGATTCCAATTTCTTCAAAAGAAGTTTTAACTGTTCTCAAGAGATCAACAATATCTTTTGCTTCAAATTCTGAAAATGTCCTTTATTTGAATGAATTTAAGAATATCACAATATCTCTTGATAACGATGTTAATATGTTGAGTTATCATTTACCGAAGGTAAAATGCAAAATTGGAGATGTATTTGTGGACACGTATTTTGATGCTTCAAAACCAACTCAATACAGCTGTACTGCATTTTCTTCAACAAAAAAGATCGATTTCTTTTCTTTATGGTATAAAAATGAAGATGCTGTTGATGGAGAAATATTAATTTCAAGCACCAAACTACCAATCTTATTTATTGAAAATTTTAATATCACTTCAGTATCACCATTTGCTTCAGTAGAAGAAAATACAACAATTTCCATTGATTCAACATTTACGGACATTTATGGTTCACATGCAACTTACTCCTGTGAATTTAATGGAAAATCGTATCCTGCCAACTATGTGAATTCAAAATTTCAATGTTCTTTGTCAAAAGATACTTCGAATTCATATTTCGATCATGTGAAACTCAATATCACTTCACCGATAACAAAGCACTCAGTTGTTATCTCTAAAAATAAAGAAGAGAATTCAAGGTTTTATTTTTTAAGTAAAACTAAAATGAATTCAATACATCCATTTCTGAAAACACACAACTCTGTTGGAAAAAAATTGGATACCACTATTCAATTATCTTTGAAAGAGAATCTTATTTTAGAAAGAGGACTGGTTTGTAATTTTGGTGACGCTTTGTTTTCTGTGGCTACTTATTTCAATGGAAACAAAAATGTTTTAGAGTGTGAAATATCAAAACAAAATTTGGGTTCTGTTGATATTTTAGATATTACACTTTGGATTAATACCACGAAAACACTATTTCAATTGTCATCAAATAATGAAACATATCTTTTTATCAAGGAACCTATGTTGTGGAAAGATTTGCAGAATTCTTTTGACTCCAGATTCAATCCTTCAATTAATTTTGAAAAAGAATTGCCAGATACTTTTGAATACCAACTTCAATTAAGTTATCCAAAACAAAATGTGGTTTCAAATGTATCTTGTGATTTTAGTGGGGTTCCAATCTGTCAACCAAACTTTACCGAATTAGCTATGATCAACACAATTCCAGCAAACATCAGTTTCAAAATGTATGTCACTCACAAATTTACAAAAATTGTCTCATCTTTCGACTTGGAAAATTTGGCTTACTTTAGAGATATTGCAATTCAACATTTGAAACCTTTTATTGTGAATTCTTTCACGACAAAATATTCTCCTGTGAGAATAATAGCAAATATTTTTGAAAATGAATTGAATTCTTTGGAGTACTCTTACAAATGCAACATATCCAATCATAACGAATACCGCTTATTTGATTCAAAATTTGATGTTTCTTCAACTGAGTATCAACCGATATTACCTGAAAAATCACATTTCGCTTGTGATTTTATATCATTTGGAGATGCTGATACAGATTACTATGTTACCCTTGTACTTGCAATTGGAAATAAAAACTATGAACTCACATCAGTACCTGCAGTTATACATTCAATTTCTTCATTGGAGTTGTTAACCACATCTGGTGTTTCAACAGGGAACTATAATATTTCAGTAAATTTGAATTTCAAAAATCCAACAAATATTTATTCAAGCTACAATCACACAATTTCAGTGAAAAACAATGAAAACTATGTTAATTTGGGTACATGCGAAATGATTAAAACTTTCTTACATTGCTATGTGAATTCAATTGTGAACTTATTTTCTACTTGGAAAGACTCCAGGAAACTACGTTTGATCATGTTCACAGATAATTCAAAATCAATTGAATTAAATCCATATTTCACATTTTATCCAGAGATTAAGATTATTAAGGTATCACCATCAACATACGCCCCAACAAATGCAATTGGAGATTTTGAATTCTTTCTTACATCATTTGAATTTTTTGAAAAAATATCTATAAAATATGTGATGAATAACTTGGAAATAGAACATAATTGCACGTTAATTTCGTTAAAAATTTTGAAATGTGGTGTTCCTTCATTCAAAACAATTGGAGTGGCTTCAATATTTCTGTCTTTAACTTCTGGTCAATATCAAAAATTAAATGGCAACATTACAATATATTCTCCATCCACGTTTTCGTTTCAAAATGCATTGCCTAATTTATTGTCATTTGTTGATAAGAATACACTTTTCATTGCTGGAACAAATTTTATCAACACAAATTATATCAAAATCAAAATTTATGATGGTTTGATTAATCTTGTTGTTGATGGTGTTTTTGTGAATTCTACTCATCTCAAAACTTCAGTTGATTCATTATTTTATTATGATGGTATTTATCCAAGAACTTTGAATGCTGATGTTTCATTTGATGGAGGTTTACAATACTTAACCAATTCTATTTCATTAAAGATTGACAATTGGAATGAAGTAGAAATTTCACCAAATCTGATTGCATTGAACGAAATATCAAAAGGAATTACCATCAAACATTTTCCTAAAGAAATATATTATAATTCCAGTGATTACATTCTTGAATATTTCCTATGGATGAATCAAACGAACTTCCTCAAAATGAATTGTTTTAATGAAGGAAATTTGATTTGTAACTTGACTAAAATCCCAAAAATCATTGGACATTATGAATTCAAAGTTATTTTAGTGGATAAAATAGGAACTTGGAATCAAGTAAATATATTTTCGAGTAACAAAATGTACATATATCCAATATTATCAATTGAATTGGTTGAACCAAAAATGCTTGTACTGGGGACTGAAAATCCTATTAAATTTAAAGGAAATTTTACAAGTTCCTTATTCAAAACTGCAATTTTCAGATTCATTTGGAACTCAGATACAGTTTTACTTTCATCTTTTGATAACACAACAACATTGGTTTTGGCAGAATTAACAGAAAATGAATTATCTGTATCATTACCAAAAAGGTCTGGATTGAAAAATGTCGAAGTTACATTTAATGGAATTAACTTTCATCCTTTAAATCAATTTGATTCAATTATCAAGAATTATCAATTAAACTATGTCATCAACACAAACACAAAAGATAATTATTTTTTGACTTTCGAATCAAGTCCAGGAAAAATTGAAGGAGTGGATTTTCCTGCTGGAAATAATACAAAGTTAATTTTACGCTTTGACACAAATAACATATTAGATATTACCACATTATCCAATTTAGAATATGTATCTGACAAAGAAATGAACTTCAGATTCCCATCATTCACTGAAATAACAGCACCATATCAATTAAGGTATCCACTTGAATTGCAGGTTGGACTTTCATTCAATGGAGGTTATGATTTTAGATATTCATCAGTTGTTTATTTAAATACTTATCGCCAATCAACCTTCACTGGAATTTCTCCACAAATTGTTCCACAGGATACTGACATTGATGTTTCAATTTTTGGAATCAATTTACATTTCTTTGATCGTTGTGTATTTTATGCTCCAGGATTTGTTTCTCCTGGAAAAGAAATCCATATTTCAAACAAAACTATTGCTACAGAGAAAAATTCCACCATTTGTTCAATTCCTGCAAGTAAAACTAAAGGATATTCAATTTTGATAATCTCAATTTTGAATCCACAAAGCAATTTGAATGAAAAAGGATTTGAACTTTCTTTTTATGAAATTCCAAAGTTTGTTAATTTTATTCCAAATTCAGGAGTGAGTTCAGGAGGTTTTCCAATTACAATAACTGGAGTGAATGTTTCAAAAGTTATCGATAATCCTTATTGCAAGTTTGGAAATATATTATGTGAAAAAAGATGCACATATTCTCAAGGATCAATTAATTGCATCACACAATCACATCCTGCAGCAAAAGTGAATGTTGAAATTAGTTATAATGGTGAACATTGGCACGGTGTTCAAAATTCAAACATTACGAAATTTGAGTTCACCCCTTGTTTGGCTGGATATTCATCAAATTCTTATAGAGAAGGTTGTAGTTTATGTCCACCAGGAACATACAAACAGATTGGAGGATTATTTGACTGTATTCCTTGTGAAGAAGATCATTTTACTTCATTTTCTGGATCAATTCAATGCGAAAAATGTCCTGCTAATACTACAACTGATGGGATTAAAGGTTCATCATCTCATACAGCATGTGTTTGTAATATAGGTTTCTATGTCAATCCTACTAAAGATTCAACTTCGGGAGCCTTTGGAAAATGTATTGAATGTCCTACAGGAGCTGAATGTAACTCAAAAAATATGACTATACCTCTTGCAAAGTATGGATATTGGAGATCAGCAGACAATCATCAACTCTTTTATTCTTGCCTCCCAGAGAGATCATGTGGTGGATATGGAGCTGAAAATTGTACAATTGGATATAGTGGTCCAAGATGTGGGTTTTGTTCATTGAATTATTATAGATTTAGAAGAAACTGCAATAAATGTGAAGAAGGAGCTTGGATTCGACTTGTTGGTATTCTTGCAGGAATGGCAGTAATCACTGGAATATTATTTTTATTGTCATCAACAAAAGTACATCATATTGCATCAATTGCTATTGCTTTTTCATTTTGGCAAGTGTTATCCATGTTTGCAAGATTTGATATTCAATGGCCAAGTTTGATTGGTGGTTCATTAACCGCATCCTCAACATTCAATTTCAACACTGATTTCTTGAGTCCAAATTGCATTTTCCCAGATATGAACTATGTTTCTTTGTGGACTCTTCAAATGATGATGCCAATTGGATTTTTTATTTGCTTTGCAATTTTATATTCAATTTTGCTTTTTAGATCATTTGTTGCAGCGGTCATAGGAGGTACCTTAAGACGTGTGTTCAAATTGAATATCAAATATTTGGGTCCTCTCAAAGATTTTGATCTAACGGAACCAGTTGATGAGGAAGAAGTCGAAGAAGAGAAATCTAAAGAAAAAAAAATCATTGAATTCATCAAGAAATCATTGCTAAAACTGAGATTTCTTCTTTCTGAAATTGGAAGGAAAGTTATTAATCTATTCATTTGGTGGTTCACAGAAAAATCATCGTTCAGGGAAATGATCAAAATATTCAATAGAATTATCAATGCAATATTTGCTTTTATCAGTTTTTCATTTATTTTTATTATGACCACAGCTTCGGAAGTATTTGTTTGTAGATGGCAGCCAAACGGAAAATTCACTTTGAACAATTCACCAGATATTTTTTGCTATGAAGGAATATGGTTATATATGTTTCCATTGACAATGTTATGGTATCTGATTTTCGGAGGTGGATCATTAATTTATTTTATTACAATTTATTTTAAATTCAAAGAATGGTCAAAAAGCACCAATTTCAATGAACGAAACAAATTTATGTTATCTAGATTTCGTAAAAGATATTACTTTTGGGAAGCAGTTATTACCATGAGAAAAACAATTTTATCTGTTCTGTACATCTTTTTAGAACCAATGTTGGTTATCATTTCTGGTATTTTATTGCTATTTATTGGATTCTTATTACACACAAACTTTGTTCCGTTTAAAAGAAAATTCCACAATGTGATGGATTATTTTGTTATTTTAACAACTTTAATGTGCTTATTTTTCGGATTACTATTTTTTGTTGATAGATTTCCGAATCAAGAAACCAAGGTTTTCGCTGAATATCTTGCATTTTTTGTTCTTATTGGTAGCACAATCATAGTAGTCTCTATGATACTATGGGATGCAAGGACAAGAAGAAAACATGATGCAAAAAAAAATTTAGACCTAAAGAGGCATAAAATTAGAGATAAAGAACGTGATAACCTCAGATTAAAAGTATTATTCGATTTGCATCAATTTGGAAAAGGAGATTTTCATCAACATGATAACATGTTTGGAAATTTTGAGGTACCTTGGGACACAGATTTTCAATATAAACCTGTTTCTTTTCAAACTGATTCAGAATCAGAAGAAGACAATTATACGAACATGAATGAAATATTTGGTGATTTACTCTCCAGAAGAAGACTTGAAAAAAATCTTTTTTCGCTTAAAAAGAAAACTTACAAAGCTTCCATGATAATTATCAAAAAAATTAAAAAGAAAGATAAATCAAATATTGATAAACATATTAATGAAATGAATACCTATGATTCAACGATTTGGGATCAAAAAGATTTAGATAGAATTCAGAATTTTGAAAAAAATGTTGGAAGGGAAATGATCAACATAGTGTCTAATACTAAAACAGGTTCACGAGTTAAATCACTATTACACCCAGAAGAAATGAGTTCACGTCAGAGAGATATTATCAATGATTCTAGATCATCTGTGAGACATGTTAAATCAAAGAAATTGACAGTGAAAAAATCAATGGTTGAAGACGCAGCGACAATGGTCGAATTGAAAAATGCATCCACTGATGAAAAAAGAAATTCTTCAAAAGATGAAAACAGAAGAAAATCAAAACAAAAAATCCCTTCAACAGATTTGGATATTGAAGTAGTCAAAAAATAAACATTTTTAATTCGTTTCTCGTATCCACAATTGGACCAATAAAATTCTGATCGGAACATTGAAATGTTGAAGAAAAGAGGAAAAATTTTTTTTGTTGGTTTTGTGATATTAAATTTATTTGTAACTGTAATACTGTACTTTTTCATTTCGAGAAAAACTTCAAATTCTGAACAACAGAAAAAAATCAATTTTCTAATAGTACCACAAAAACAAGAAATTTTGAAAAGAAAGACAGATTTTAAACGGCATAATACTAAAAATCCATTGATATCTGTTGTGATACCAACCTATAATTCAATGAAATATTTACCAAAAGCTATTTCAAGTGTTTTAAAACAAACTTATAAAAATTTTGAATTAATCATTGTTAATGACTGTAGTACTGATAATACAAAGGAATTTTTGAAGAAATATTCAAATCATCCAAAAATCAAAATCATCAATAACAAAAAAAATAAGAAATTACCTCGCAGTTTGAACACAGGATTTAAAATTGCAAAAGGTGAATATTTCACCTGGGTTTCTTCAGATAATTTTTGTACAAAAAATTTTTTATCAGAAATGTTAAAAGTATTAAAAGAGTATAAAGACTCAAAATTTGTTTATTCCGATTATTATCTGGTGAATGAAAAAAATAAAATTATGAAAGATTATCATTCAGGAGCTGCAGTGCATGATGGAATTTTTGATGGAGGTGGTGCAAGATATAGTTTTAGAAAAAGTTTAATTGAAAATGGAGGAGTTGCTGCTTTTTTATATCATAAATCTGTTCTACCAATCATTGGAAAATATGATGGTGAGTTAGTAGGAACAGAAGATTGGGATTATTGGATTAGAATATCAGAAGTTAATCCAATGATGGGATATTCACCGAAACCATTAATGTATTATCGAATACATAAAGAAAGTATGACCTATCGAATGAAAAATACAGTCAAAGAAAGAGAAACAAAAATGATTGAAAAACGATTAATGAATCATGGAAAAATTTTTTCTTTGAATATTTTATTTCCTGCTTTGAGATTTTGTGTTGAAAAACAGAATTCATTTGTTGTTTCTTTGATGCAATTTGCACAAGAATTAGTTTTGGGACGATATACAAAGAAAATCGGTTTGAAATATCAAAAACTTGCTTTAAAATCAAATAAAAATCAGAGAATGAAATTAATATCGAATATTAATATTGCAATGATGTTTGCAGTCAATGGTGATTTAAAAAAAGCCAAAGAGATTGTGAAGCAAATAAAGAATTCTGGTGATGATTATCAAAAATGGAATCACAAATTGGACTTTATTGAATATTATGAATTGGTTTTAAAATCAAAAAGAAAATCAAAAATTAAATTTTGTGAATTAGATGCAAATGAAGAATTATTCAAAAAAGATAAACCATTGCAATTGGCTTATGATCAAAAAAAATCAGTTCAACATCATCCAAGAAAAATGGGAATGTTTTTACCACGAAATATATTGGGTTTAGTTGCAGCGAAGAAAATCGATTTGGAGTTAATGTTTGATTATTATCAGTTTTTTGATGAGATATTGTTGTTTGCATCTTCAGAAATGAATCAAATTCAATCAGAAAATATTCTCAATTTTGATGATTCTTATCAATTAGAAGATTTATTTAACCAAGAAAAACCAAATTTGATTTTTATTTATGGAGGAAATAGTTCATATTGTGAACAAATTTCGAATCAAAAGAAACAGTTTCAAGTTTTAACATTTATTGAAAGTGATTCAGTGACAAAAGAATGTGCAAAAAGATCAAATTTCTTCATCACAAAATTTGATAAATATGCAAAGAATTTGATGAAAAATCACAAAGTTTCACCAGATTCTATTTTTACTTTGCCAAATCCTGATACATTTTCACTCGTTTCTGATACTCACAAACAAGAATTTAACTCCTATTCCGTTGCTTTTATTTTATTTCCAAAAAAACAATATGTCATCAAAGAGTTCATTAGAATTGTAAAAGAATATCAAATGCGTCCAATTTTTGTTCAGATTCCACAAATATTCTCAGATTTGCAACTATCCAATTTACAGAAACAGATTTCAGAAATTGAGAATTTTGACTTCATCAAATTGACAGAAAGTTCATCTGTTAAATCAGTATTTAAAAATATTCCTTTAATATATTTGGACCATTTGAATGACTCAAATGATTTGAATATTTTGTTATCTCAAATTATGGCAATGAAAAGATCAATTATTGTTGGGAAAGACAGTGCTCCTTTGAGATTTAAAATTGAAGATGAAATTACTGGAATTTTAATAGAAGATGTAAAGTTCTTATTGGATGGTTTCAAGAGAGCTGAGAAATTTAAACCAAATATAATGAGAAATCTAAAGACTTTTTCAAATATATTTCAAGATTCATCATTGAATTTGCACATGATCTTCAGAATAATTGATTCAAAAAGTCGAAATTAAAAGAAAGTAAACTGTATTTCATTTTGGTTCAAAGTCCCATACCGAAATATTGGCATCATATGATCCACTAACAATTTTTCCATCTGGTAACCTTAGTATTGATTTCACATAATTTGAATGTTGTAATGTTGATATACACTCTCCAGTTTTTATATTCCATATTTTGATTGTTCCATCTTCACTTCCACTTGCCAGTAGCTCATCATTCAATAATTCCAAATCTCGAACATAATCTTCATGACCTGATAAACTCCTCAAGCATTCAGATTTCTCAATATTCCATATTTTTATTGACTTATCTGATGAACCTGAAATACAGATATTTTTGGAATGTTTTACAATTTTGTTCACTGATTGGTCGTGAGCCACAATCGTTTTAATCAATTCCATGGATTCTAAATTCCAAAATTTTATGCACCCATCTTCTGATGCACTCATCAAAATAGTATCAGAGAATAAAATTAAATCCCAAATCCAACCTTCATGTCCTTTCAATCTGTGATAGATTTTTTGATCCTTAAAAATACCTATAGAATGATCTGAAAAACCTGCAGCTATAAAATTCAGTCTTGGTATTTCTAAGAGACTTAGAACATTACCAGATTCTGGGTTGATTGTTGAAACACATTTCCCATCTTTCCACTCTAAGATTGTGTTATCACGTGAACCAGATAATAAATTTCCATTGCTCAGTTGAATTAACGATAAAACTGAATTACGATGATTGCTTAGAGTCTCCTTACATTTTCCAGTTTCGAAATCCCAAATTTTAATTGTCTTGTCCCGCGATCCAGATGCCAAATTGCCATTTGACAACTTAATAACTTTCCAAATATAACCAGAATGTCCTTGAATTCTCATAGGATTATCTTTAATAGGTTTTGAATAATCCAAAATTCTTGATTCCAATGAATAAATTGGACCTTTCATTTTTTCTTCTTTGATAGGTTTTTGGTCATCCATTTGATACATAATATCACTTCTCAGAATATACTTTTCTCCAGATTTAAGATTTGCTCCTTCATGCCATAAAGAATGTTCAAAAACAATTAAAGATCCTCTGATTGGTTTAACAGAACATATTATTTTTGCTTCATGACCAGGAGTTTCCAAAAAATTTGTAAAACCACCTTCAAAGTCATCATTTAAATACAACATAAAAGTTAGTTTTGATTGAATTTCATTGCTTCTCCAAAATTCTCCATCTTGATGGTATCTAAAGAATTGATTTGGCAAATATTTACAAGATCTAAATCTTTCATTTAATCCATATAAATTCCATTTAGTTGAATCATTTTCAGAAGATGACACTATTAAGTGATTTTTCCAATGAATGTTTTGCGGTATATATTTTTCAACTCTTTTGAATAATTTTTCTGATAGTTTTGTGTTGTCAATAACTTGTCTTAAATTATTTCTATAAGTTGGTGGGTAATAAGGATCACTGGATTTGTACCCAGTCTTTTCTGAGAATTTTATCAAATTTGCTGTTTCTTCTGTTGTCAAGACATTTTTTAGGATGAAACAAATTTTGTCAGGTATTTTACAATCTTCTATTTTAATATTTGAAGAATCAAAATCAAAATTGATACACTGATCAATACTTCCGTCACCCATGTTTTGCTTGTAAAAATATTGATGATTGGTCAAAATAATCTAAAAATAAACTCAACATTTATTGGAGTAAAAAATTTTCGAATAACCACGCATCAAAATCATCATGTTTTTCTTTAAACAAATGTTTTCTATTTTTTAAAGGATTCCAATCTGTATAAACACCCACAAGATCACCTAAATAAGGATTACAGATTTCCAAAATTTCTTCAAAATCAACTTCATCAGGTTCAATGACTCCTTCAGAAGGGTTTCTAATTGCCAAAATCATTCCAGCAACAACTGTTATAGTGACTTGTAAACTAGTTGCTGTATTGTATGGTATAAGTTTCTTAACTTGTTCGGTATCAAGTTTTGAACCATACCAATATGCATTTTTTTTATGACCCATAATTAATACTCCAAGAGTATCTTCTCCTGAAATTGTGTCTGTGATATCATAAATTCTCTTTTCTTTTGGTTCATCAAATTCATTGCCAATTCAATACAAGACAAAACAGCATCAATACAAGGGTGATATGCATAGTGAACTGTTAGTCTATAAACCACTTTTTCATTTTCTCTTAAAGTAAAATAATCAGAAATTGAAATTGCCTCAGCATGAGTGATCAAAAATGCAATTTGAGATTCAAATCTTGCAACCCATGTCTGACTCGAGTATTCATCCCTGGTTTTTCTAAATAAATCACTGATTGATTACCAAAATCATGATGATGACCTTCCTTTGGAAGATTCTTTTCATGAGTTCCCCATCCTAATTCTGAGATAAATCTATCCACTGACCATGTATTTACAAACTCACCTAATTTTTTGGTATGTTTACTTTCTTGAATATCTCTTTCTGCTACATGAATAATTTTGATATTTAAATTCTTCGAAAGAGTTGACAATTCTTTTTGAGTTTTTGGTTTGTTGACTTCTGATCCTAAAATGTCTTTAGCAATATTCATAATTCCTTGCTTTGTCAAATGTGAAATTAACCCTGGATTGTCTCCATCTGTCATAAGACAAGTTGATTTTCCTTGACCTTTTAATTCTAAGAAACTGTCTCTTAACCAATAATTTGATCTTTGTGAAGTAGTTTTTCCTTTGCTGGTATATCCACCTGCCCAGTATTCCGTGGATGTGTCAGTGTATAAAATTTCGTTTTTAAGACAATATTTTGCGATAGCTTTGCTTGAAATATCAACTGACAAATTCACAATGAAATCACCTAATTCTTCAATTTTCATTATTTACAACTCTTGTCATTTTCATTTCTTTTTTCTTTCTTTCAATCATTTTCCTGTGTTAAATTTTTTTTTCATTGTTAAAGGTAGAAGTGACGAAGTGGAATCACCTCCAAACGGTAAAATGGAATCACCAACACTTTTCAAATTTTATTTTCAACCAAACTCACACCAAGTAACACTGATATACTAACTAAACGCCTGTAGAAGTTTTTCGTTCAAAATCCTCAGAACTTCTGAAAAATTAGCGATTTTTTAATTTGACACTCACAATGGTTCATTTCAGATAATATTTTAAAGACTAAGTCCTGATATTTCCAGAACTTGCAAAAAATAGTGATTTCTATTTTTGTCAACCTGTTACCTTCCAGAATAATAGTTTATTTTATATTGTAATGTATTGTGTAAATTCTGATATATTTACTAAACATCTGGATGGGCTATTACTTTCAAATCCTTAGAATCTTAAAAAAAATACGATTTTTATATTTTTATGATGTTTTCTTAATTTTATAGTGACCTCAGAACTAATATTCTAAAAAATTTAAATTAAAACATTTATTCTTTCTTTTTTTTTTTGATTATATATTGTTTTGTGTGCTGAATAAATCAAATTTTATAATCTAACTAGTATAGTTACTGAATTCAAAGATAATGAAAACGAATACCCTTCAAAATGTCGTGGAATTCCTTCATCAAAGAAATAAACAATTGAATTTTATGAAAAGCCTCTTTTTTTCATTTCTACAAATGAAAGCATTGTCCAATCACATTCTCTGTATTTTTGTCGTTTGATGGAAACAAGTGATGACTACCTCAGCTTTGATTTCGTGGCTGAAGCATTAAATTTGATACCTGATAAGATATATGCTATTTATCAATTTGGAAGTCGTGTTTATGAATCAAATTCAAAAAATTCCGATTATGATTTATTTGTGGTCTACGGTGAAAAATATCTTGATTTAGTGATTGAGAATCAAAAATTCAACATTGGAGCACATTTGAACGATATAAAAACTTTCAAAAAATTTATGAAAACTCATAACGCATGTATTGTTCAAGTACTTTTTTTACCAGAGAAATTCATTCTTTTTGAAAACAAAGAAATGAAAACTTTCAGAAAGAATTTCATGATTTCTATGAAGAAATTGGAAAGAGGATTCTTAAGAGTTGAAAGTATTTGCATCTTGAAATCAAAAAGAGAATTCAACACAGACAAGAAAAAATCATTGAAGAATTTAGTTCATGGCATCAGATTTTTGCTTTTCGGAATTCAAATTGCAAAAACAGGTAAAATATATGATTTTACTGTTGGGAATAAATATCATAAATTTATGATGTCTTTGGAATTTGATAATTGGGATGAGTATTATAAGAAGTTTGAACAACATTATTTGCAATTTCATCAAGAATTTTCCGACTTCGTTTTTGAAGATAAATCAAGTGTCTATGAAAAATATTCAAAAAAATCAACTGAAAAATTACAATTGATTCATTTTTTGAAGGAAAATAATTTGCAGTTGTTAACAAAATATTTTTCGATTCAACTTGAATTTTTGAGTAATGGATTGATCTCATTCCTCATTGATCCTATATTTTCAAATATGACATGTTTAATAAATCAAGAATGTCAGTCTACAGTCATTTTAAACAAGGTTTTCAATTTTGATTTATTAATTTGCAGAATTTTGAATTAGTTGGAAAATCATTCAATTTTGAAACAATCAAGGAAAATTTGAAATTAAAGTATATGACAAAACGGAATATGGAGGAATATTTGGTGTTTTATAATCAAAATGAAATTCAAATATACCCTGAAAATGTTAAATTTTCGAAATTATTTCATGATTCAAAATTTGAAAAAATGGTTCAACCAAAAAAATCATATACATTTAATATTGATAAAAATGATACTATTAATATTATAAGTATCATTGACAATCAAACTGTATCATCTGAGGCAATCCCAGAAGTATTTTCATCCAAAGGTATTTACTCCAATTGTCAATCCATGGAAAATGTCAAAAAAGAAATGAAAAATTATGATCCAATAATCAATGGATATATCCTTGTTGATGAAGATTTCAAGTTTTACCACCTTGAATATCCTATTCAAGTATTTTCAAGGAAGATTGATTATGATTTAGGTTACACTGATTCCAATGTTGAATCCATTCTAGAAATCATCAGATTTCATGTTAATTTTGATGAAATATTGAAATTTTTTGAAAATACTGACGTATTTGAAATGGTTGAAATTATGGTGAAAATTTACATAGAAAAATGTAAAGAAGTAAATTGTGAATTTGATAAAATAAAACACTTGCCCACTCCGAAAGATTTTTCAGCAATGGCTTCAAAAACAAAGATAAAAATTGAATTAATGGCATTATACAATTGGAATCACAAAAATTTGCAGGAATATTGGGAAGTTATTCCGATACAAAAATTGAAATCATATTTCAAAAAAAGAATGAAAAATATTGCAATAAAACCAAGAAAATTAACAACAATTGAAAGATTTTAAGTAAATTTTAACAGTTCTTGTTTTTTAGGAAGTGAACACTTTACATTTGTTGATGTTACTGATTTCTGTCATCCACTGAGCTCCATTTTTGAACAGGAACATTCTTATTTAAATGAAGAATTGAAAACACCTGAAACAACAGAAATCACTCAAGTAAGATTATTATTCTCATTAACATTAGAAGCAAAAAAATCCTTCACGCACTTCTTCCACAATAATAAAAAAAAGAAAAAAAAAAAAACAATGAAGAAGCACCACTCCTTGAAGAAAAACAATCAGAAAAATAGCAAAAATAAATATTTTAATTTACTTTTTAAAATATTATCTGAAATGAACCATTGTGAGAGACGAATTAAAAAATCGCTAATAAAAATCCTAATTTTTCGCAAGTTTTGAGGATTTGAAAAAAATAACTTCTACAGATGTTTAGTCAGTATATCAGGATTTACTCTTTATAATATTATCTGAAATGAACCATTGTGAGTGTCAAATTAAAAAATCGCTAATTTTTCAGAAGTTCTGAGGATTTTGAACGAAAAACTTCTACAGGCGTTTAGTTAGTATATCAGTGTTACTTGGTGTGAGTTTGGTTGAAAATAAAATTTGAAAAGTGTTGGTGATTCCATTTTACTGTTTGGAATGTTGGTCATTTTGAACCAATCAAAAAAATGTTGGTCATTCCAGAAAAATTCGAAATTAAGCCATACTTAACAAAAAGAAAAAGAAAACCAGAAGAAGTCAACAAAAAGAGAAAAAGAAATAAAGAAAAAATGGGAAATGATGTAAGGGTTAGATTTTGAAAGGGGGAAATGTATAGAATAACTTGTATTCATACCATTATTTGAAAAAAAAACAAACTTCGAGTCGTTTATGTTGAAACACCATAATCAAGTAAATTCCATCAAATGGTCAATTGGGTTCAAATACTCTAATAGTAGTAGATGCAGAAGGTCCGGGTGGCGATTTAACTTTTTTTAATTTTCACCCCCCAAGGAAATGAAAAAAGGCCATTTTCGCGGATTTTTCATTTTTTTTGACCAAATCCCCCCTAGTCTTCAGACAACATTTCGTGCCATCTCACGCCTCAACTCGGCAGTTTTTTGTCATTTGAAAATTTTAGTTACCTTCTTACTTTTTGTTATCCATAATTTTTCATTTTGCTTCTGTTAATTTGTTGGTCCATTATATTGCTTTTTAGTTGGTATAAAATTATGGGTAATAAAAACTACGAGTTTGTAAATCCATAATTTTGGAAGATTTGAATCCTTTATTTTGGAAGTTTGGTGCATCATCTTTTTTTTGTTAAAATTTTTTTTCCAGCTTGTTATACAAAGTTTTTTAAGTGTTGTAAACTTGTCAAATTTTGAACCGACGATATATTAATATCTTCAAGAAGTGGATTATTTTCTATAATTTCATTTAAAATATTGGTCTTTTCTTGAAACCATGAGATACATCTATTTTCTTTAAATTTTTAAATTTTGTTATGAATTCAAGAGAAGTTGGACTTTCGTGAACATCATCCAAATCTTCATATGATTCAATTTCAGGATACAAATTATAAAGTTCTTCAACTTTGTTAATTGTTTGCATCACGGCAAGAAAATGCAAATGATTGGAGGAAAACTTTATTTTTTATTTTCTAAATTCAAGTTCTTTATAAAATTTTTCATTGAAAGTTTTTGAGATTCCATTTGAATTGTATTTTATGTCTTCAAACTTTTCTACTGTGACAAACACTCCTTTTGAAAATTCTATTGAAAGTGTTAATTCTTTTGATGATAACTTTTTATAAAAGTCATCATCAATATCAATTACTGAGAAATGAGAATACAAACCATCTGTTTCAATTTCAAAATGCTGATCCTTGTTTTCCAAATTGAAATCTTTTAAATTTTTGTCAATTTCGTCTTTTAAACATTTTCCAGTTTCTTCCCACATCTCTTGTTTCAGTGTTTCGAAAGCACTTTGAAATTTAGGTTTTCCTCCGAGGCATGCGTAAAATGGTTCATTTTTGGATGCTTTGAATTTGGAAAATTGATTTTTCCAATTTGAATCTGTGGATTTTAATCTTTTTTCCAAATCTTCTGAAAATCCAAAGCATTTGTCATCACTTTTTTCCATTCCAGCAAGGTAATCAATTTCATTGTCATTGAACAAAGAATTATTTTCATAAGTTTTTATGAACTTGTTCAATTGTTGTTTTGTTTTGTTTTTCATGAAATGTCCTAACTTTTTTTTGAAATTACAAAATTCAGCGGTGGATTTATTTTGAACAAAATAATAATATTTTTGTTGGTGACGAAGCAAAGCATAAAACCCAGAATAGAATTTCATGTTTGGGTTGTCTTTTTTAAGGTTTTTGATTGATACCTTTATCTTTTTATTTTCTTTTTTAATAATAATCTCGCACGAATAGATATTCTTTTCCAATATTTCTTTACTGTTTTTTTCGGTATTAATAGGGCCGTGGTAATATGAAATATTTTTTTCTTCAGTGATTGATCCCAGAAAAAAACCTGGGTTTATCATTTGGTCAATGTAAACTACGATTAAGGCGTTAAAAAGGTAATTATTACCAAAGCCTTTTTTATTCTCCGTGGTAATATTGTTTTCTTTTGTTGTTTCCAAATCTGACATGGAGTTAACTTTATTTGTTCAGGTTGTTGAATGATTGGCTAAAAATTCCAAATTTTTTGAAACTTCATCTTTCATTTTTATTTGATGTTCAGAAGTAGTTTTTTTTATTTCCTCATGCATTTGGGAAGGAGATAGCTCAACGTTGGAGCCACAGCAACAAGATTTTTCTATTCTTTTGGTAAATTCAATAACTCCAGTAACCAGTGGCCCAATTAATGATGTAATTAAACCTGCTGAAGTTATTACAATTAATATTGTTAGTTCTACTGTCATATATAATGATTTTAATTAATATTTAATTTTAATTGATTTGTATTTTTCTGGCACTCTTCCAATGTGATATTTTTGGTCATCTTCTAATACTTCTACAATAATAAAATTATAGTTTTGAGTATTATCAATTATGAATTTTTTAACTTCTTTAATTGATTTTTCATTCATAAAATTATCTTGAATTGATTTAAATGTATTTTCTTTTGTTTGTTTAAAAGTAATAAAATATGTTGCGCGTTCTCTTATTGTTGTTGGTATTTTATGTATGTATTGAGTTGTAAATATTAATGTAAAATTTGGATGTCTATATGTTGATGTCAATCTACTCATTATTTTGCTTTGAAAGTTAATGGAACCAATACAATCATCAAAAATGATAAATGCAGGTTCTGCTTTTTTATTTTTCTTTTGTTGTGCAATTTGAATATTATAAAACTTAATCAATGTGTTTTCATTATATCTTGAATGGACAAACTCATTGGGTAAAAAATCATATGCTCCTGTAAATTTTGTTGGACAAAATACAAGACCATATTTAAC